>SJYX01021566.1:308735-339923 GCA_006410675.1 Oreotragus oreotragus | reverse complement strand
TGGGGGGGGCGGAAAAAAAATATATATATATATAGAGAGAGAGAGAGACAAGATTTTAAAAAGCAGCGAGAAAAATTAAATTGGAAAAAGCAGAGATTTTTGTCAATAAATAATCACAATAGTCCTGCCTGAAGCCCCCACCTGGAGAACTCACCTTTATGGATTATAGAGCTAGTTGCATTTTTTCTCCTTCTTTCCTTAATTTCCCCCAATTCTCTCCCAGTGGAGGGGCCAGGGTTGAAGCAAGAGAATTGTGAGTGGAAAGAGGGAGTGAACCACCCCCCCTCCTCCTTTGGGTGGCATCCCTCAGTACTGCTCAGAGCATGGTCTAAATCACTGAGAAACCAGCTGAGTCCAGCTCTGGGGACAGGAGTATGGCCAAGGCAGAAACCCCCGGGCCCTGCCATAGTCCTTGATGCTAAGAACACAAGTCCCTTGTGTGTGAAGGCCTTTTGTAAGCATACAGTTGTTTGTAAGCATTTCACAGATAGATTCTGATGGGAGTCTCATAATAACTACCTGAGATGAGCAGAAAAATTACGATTAATCATGATTAACCTTATGGGGCTTCCCTGGTGGCTCAGATGGTAAAGAATCTGCCTACAATGCAGGAGACCTGAGTTCTATCCCTGAGTTTTGAAGACCCTGAAGCAGGGAATGGCTACCCACCCCAGTATTCTTGCCTGGAGAATCCCATGGACAGAAGAACCTGGCGAGCCGCAGTCCCTGGGGTTGAATACGGTCAGACACGATGGAGTGACTAAGCGTGCAGGCACTAAACTTATGAGCAGAAGAGTTATGATTAACACTAACTTTATTGTATAAATTAAAGCACACAAGACTGTGTTGCTTAGAGATGCTGCACAGCTCATAAGCAGGTGAGCCAGCCCTAGAAGCCCAAACTTGGGAGCCCCAGGCTGGCCTTCCGCTTTTCCACTGTTCACCACTTCAGTGCAATTAATACAGAGACTTGTTGACACTTTCCAGAAATCCCCATGGTCCCAAAGGACCTGTCTCAGATGAAACTTCCAAAAATCAACAGTGACTCTGAGACAGTTGCCATCTGTCCCTTGTCCCCACAGCAGACAATCGGAAAAAGCAGAGGGTCCCACACAGGGAGAGGAAGCGGCATGACTTCTCCTTGTTTAAGCTTTCCGACTCGGAGATGAGGGTGAAGATCTCGCCACAGCTTCTGCTGGCCACACACCGCTTCATGGCCACAGGTATGATGGCCCTGCCCTCCTGCACCTCCACCCCAGGCAGGCAAGGCAGCTCTGGAGGGGGGACCCAGGCACCAGTCATCCTTAATGCCTTGTAACGTGAGTCCAGTGCAGGGACTGAGAGCCTCTGTTCCAGAAGAGGAGGTTATCCTTGGGCAGGGGCAACAGGACCCTACATTTGCTCGTTTTCAGCCTCCGATCTTCTCGGGGTAAGTGAGTATGATGCAACTCTGCTTTTCTCTCTTCTACTTGAGAAAGGAGCTGTGGAATCCACCGCTGCACTTTCCCATCCTCTACCTGCTTCATGGTGGGGGTTGGTGGCTCAGAGTGTTCATCTGGGAGGGACAGGTGATGTCCTATGTAGCTACAAAGGCCCTGGGGCCCGGACTCTCCAGGGGCCATGTAGGCCTGTGAGCTATGAGCGCTTCAAATACAGACGTGGATTGTGAATCCCAGAATCTTTAGAGAAAAAAAAAGAGAGAATCCAAAGATAAACTTCTCCTTCTTGTAAAGAAGGTAAAATTGTCTTTGAACTGTCTAATCTTCTCATTCATGCCTAATTAATGTGCTGACCTATAATGATCACACACATTAGTAAGTTCACTATTTAATTAATCCAGCATGTATTTATTGAGTGCATAATGAATGCTAGTACTGTTCCAGATGCTAAAAGGTAGAAAATTTTAAAGAGCTTCTTTAGGGTTTTAAACATGTAATATAGTTCTGATATAACATGTAATTATAGTTCTAATATAGTCTTTCAATGTTGACTATAGATGTCAACTGAATATCTGATTTCCTAGAACAAAACAGATGTATCTGTAAATATAATGATATGCCATAATGTAATAGTATAGTATAACATAACATAATAATATAGTATAGAATATCTATTAATATGTAAATAAAATGCAATGATGCTTCTTATTGAGAACTTTCCACTTAAATAGAGTGTTCCTGTTAACTTAAAATTTCATTTCACTCAACAGATATACATCATACAAATAAATCAGATTAAATTCTCTGTATTTCATTTGATCATAGCATTAAAACAAAAACGTTTTTAGCCATGTTCACATGGCTTACTTATCCATGTCCAACTCCAGCTGCTTTTTAAACCACTGTATTGCAATATAGTTGACATACAAAAAATGGTACATATTTAATGTAAACAACTTGATGAGCTTGGAGATACACATACATTCATAAAACCATCATCATAATCTGTGCCATAAACATAAACATCACTTCCAAAAGTTTCCTGCCACCTTCTATATGTGTTATTACTATTTGCGTATGTGTGTGTGTTAATATAAGATCTTAGCAAAATTTTAAGTTCAGTTCAGTTCAGTCGCTCAGTCATGTCCGACTCTTTGCGACCCCATGGACCGCACCATGCCAGGCCTCCCTGTCCATCACCAGCTCCCAGAGTTTACCCAAACTCGTGTGATTGAGTAGGTGATGCCATCCAACCATCTCACCCTGTTATCCCCTCCTCCTCCCACCTTCAATCTTTCCCAGCATCAGGGTCTTTTCAAATGAGTCAGTTCTTGGCATCAGGTGGCCAAAGTATTGGCGTTTCAGCTTCAGCATCAGTCCTTCCAATGAATATTCAGGACTGATTTCCTTTAGGATGGACTAGTTGTATCTCCTTGCTGTCCAAGGGACTCTCAAGAGCCTTCAGTATAACATTGTTCTTGGGTTCTATATGCTGTGCAGTAGATCTCTAGGATTTATTCATCTGGCATAACTGGAACTCTGTACCTTCTGACTAATATCCCCATTACCTCCTTCTCCCAGCCCATTCTACTCTCTGTTTCTATGAATTTGACTATTTTAGATTCATCATATAAATGGTATCATGTAATATTTGTCCCTCTGTGCCTGGCTTATGTCACCTAGCATAACATCCTCCAGGTTCATCCATGCTGTCACAAATGGCAGGATTTTCTTTTTTAAGTCTATGCGCAGCTTTAAATAAAGTCAACGAGAAAATTTATAACAAAATTGACACTGTCAAAACAGTGACCTGAAATGCCAGTGCAGGTACCCATATCCCCAGAGGGCCTGAAGATGCACGCTTGGGCTTAAGACACTCCCCCACCGCCACCCACCCAAGGGAATTGCAGGATGGAGCATGGAGCGTGAATGGCTCTGGTTGTGTCCACCCTGACTCCTCCCTGCCGCCGATTCCTCCTGCCTTCACTCTCCTCTAGAAGTGGAGCCGTTTAAGACTCTGTACCTCTCGGAGAAGATCCTGCTCCGGCTCTTGAAACATCCCAACGTGATCCAGGAGCTGAAGTTTGATGAGAAAAACAAGAAGGCCCCGGAACACTACCTCTACCAGCGCAACCGCCCCGTGGACTACTTTGTGCTGCTTCTGCAGGTGAGTGGGAAAGGCTTGGACCCTCCAAGGGCAAGGTAGGACTTCTCCAGGCTGAAGAGGAATGCCCATGCCTCCTCCGAGCCAGGTTCCAAGACTGCCTTGGGAACAAGGCCAGCTGGGGCGGGCGTTTGTCCCTGACTCACAGAAGGAGACAGGCGTGACTGGCTGGCATCCTAGAGTGATGGGATCTTTATGGCATTTAGTCTGATGTCAGCAATGTTTGTGGTTGGGGGTGCAGTGGATAACTCCCAGCCAAGGGGTTCTGCTGCTGAACTTCCTGAACTGGTGTCCTACAAAATCCCTATCACCTCATGTCTCTGCTTGGCCATGCCCAGGAATGCAACTGTGCACTGCCTCCCAAATTTCAGGCACTCCTTGTTTTAAGCTCTTCTCTCTGTCAAGCTAAAATCTCGCCATCTCTGATTTCCACCCCCTGGTCCTTGCTCTGCTCTCTGGAGGCACACGGAATACGTCCACTCTCTCTGCCACACTTCAACTGTTGCAGTGCCTTAATCTTTTCCTTAAGGGGACTATGAGGGAATAAACTATACATTCATAAAACCATCATCATAATCTGTGCCATAAACATAAACATCACTTCCAAAAGTTTCCTGCCACCTTCTATATGTGTTATTACTATTTGCATATGTGTGTGTGTTAATATAAGATCTTAGCAAAATTTTAAGTTCAGTTCAGTTCAGTCGCTCAGTCATGTCCGACTCTTTGCGACCCCATGGACCGCACCATGCCAGGCCTCCCTGTCCATCACCAGCTCCCAGAGTTTACCCAAACTCGTGTGATTGAGTAGGTGATGCCATCCAACCATCTCACCCTGTTATCCCCTCCTCCTCCCACCTTCAATCTTTCCCAGCATCAGGGTCTTTTCAAATGAGTCAGTTCTTGGCATCAGGTGGCCAAAGTATTGGCGTTTCAGCTTCAGCATCAGTCCTTCCAATGAATATTCAGGACTGATTTCCTTTAGGATGGACTAGTTGTATCTCCTTGCTGTCCAAGGGACTCTCAAGAGCCTTCAGTATAACATTGTTCTTGGGTTCTATATGCTGTGCAGTAGATCTCTAGGATTTATTCATCTGGCATAACTGGAACTCTGTACCTTCTGACTAATATCCCCATTACCTCCTTCTCCCAGCCCATTCTACTCTCTGTTTCTATGAATTTGACTATTTTAGATTCATCATATAAATGGTATCATGTAATATTTGTCCCTCTGTGCCTGGCTTATGTCACCTAGCATAACATCCTCCAGGTTCATCCATGCTGTCACAAATGGCAGGATTTTCTTTTTTAAGTCTATGCGCAGCTTTAAATAAAGTCAACGAGAAAATTTATAACAAAATTGACACTGTCAAAACAGTGACCTGAAATGCCAGTGCAGGTACCCATATCCCCAGAGGGCCTGAAGATGCACGCTTGGGCTTAAGACACTCCCCCACCGCCACCCACCCAAGGGAATTGCAGGATGGAGCATGGAGCGTGAATGGCTCTGGTTGTGTCCACCCTGACTCCTCCCTGCCGCCGATTCCTCCTGCCTTCACTCTCCTCTAGAAGTGGAGCCGTTTAAGACTCTGTACCTCTCGGAGAAGATCCTGCTCCGGCTCTTGAAACATCCCAACGTGATCCAGGAGCTGAAGTTTGATGAGAAAAACAAGAAGGCCCCGGAACACTACCTCTACCAGCGCAACCGCCCCGTGGACTACTTTGTGCTGCTTCTGCAGGTGAGTGGGAAAGGCTTGGACCCTCCAAGGGCAAGGTAGGACTTCTCCAGGCTGAAGAGGAATGCCCATGCCTCCTCCGAGCCAGGTTCCAAGACTGCCTTGGGAGCAAGGCCAGCTGGGGCGGGCGTTTGTCCCTGACTCACAGAAGGAGACAGGCGTGACTGGCTGGCATCCTAGAGTGATGGGATCTTTATGGCATTTAGTCTGATGTCAGCAATGTTTGTGGTTGGGGGTGCAGTGGATAACTCCCAGCCAAGGGGTTCTGCTGCTGAACTTCCTGAACTGGTGTCCTACAAAATCCCTATCACCTCATGTCTCTGCTTGGCCATGCCCAGGAATGCAACTGTGCACTGCCTCCCAAATTTCAGGCACTCCTTGTTTTAAGCTCTTCTCTCTGTCAAGCTAAAATCTCGCCATCTCTGATTTCCACCCCCTGGTCCTTGCTCTGCTCTCTGGAGGCACACGGAATACGTCCACTCTCTCTGCCACACTTCAACTGTTGCAGTGCCTTAATCTTTTCCTTAAGGGGACTATGAGGGAATAAACGAGAAAACGAGAGAGGTGCAGCATCTTCCTGGTACTCAAATGAGTACAGTCACCCCCTCTTCCCTGAGGGGGTGTAAATAAGTGGTGAGGCTTGTAAATAACTGTCAGGCATGGTTCCAGCCCCACCTCCTGGCTTGGTTTCCCTGTTAGCCCTGCCCCTACCCACCGTCTCTTCCCAATAAAATCTGGTGAACTCTAAATACAATGATTGTCTTAAAATCCTAATTAAATTCACACTGACTTAGAAAGGGCCTCTCTGTTACAGTTCCCCTGCCACCTGTCTGCTCTGACACGGTATATGCCTCAAACCCATCCTTCCAGATAGCCTCGTTAAAATGCCTTCTCCAGAAATGGAGTCGCATTCTTCACTGTTGAAAATTGAGAAGGGTATTTACATTGTTTATATAACACAAGGAACGTGAGTAGAGTCTTATGCCTAATATAAACGTAACCATTTTCAAATCTCGGCAGGGGTAAAATATAGGGGCAAGAGGGTAGGTTCAGAAATTGGAAAGACCTAGTTTTAAAATTCCAATATTGGTACTTGTTAACTAACCTTGATTTAGTTATTTAATCTTTATGAGCCTCAAAATTGATTCATCTATAAAACTCGGGGAAAAAATAGTACAGGCTTTGTAGGGTCTGGGATGGATCCGTGCAGCGCATATACACGGTTTCAGACCCCTAATAGCATACCATATGCTCAGGCTTCTCACAGAATCTGGCTTTATCTCAGCTAGAGATAAGAGAGATAGTCTAGTCTCAGATTATACCACTGGAACAGTTTATGGGGTTTATGGGGTCCTGAGCTAGCTGGACCTACCTCATGAGGAGCCATTAGAGTCTTCAAGGAAAACTTGCATGTTCATGACTGGATACTACTTTATTAACTAAGCAAGAACTTTACTGCCAAGGGCTCCTGAAGTTAAAGCTGCTGTTTCAAAACATATCTGGATGGAATTCACATTCTCCTGTGATAAGATTTTAGGTCCACTTATTATCCAAACAGAAGTACTTAGGGTCGTCTTCACTAAAAGAGCTGGAAGTGCTCGTCCACACCCTTAGCACACTTCCTTCTTTCTCCAGGGTAAAGTGGAGGTGGAGGTTGGTAAGGAAGGCCTTCGCTTCGAGAACGGAGCCTTCACCTACTATGGTGTCCCAGCCATCATGACCACTGCTTGCTCAGGTATTCCAGTTTCCAAGCCATAGCTTATTGGGGAAGCAGTGGGCTAGTGGAGAATATGCATCTGGGTTCCAAGTCATGACTGCTGTTGTGGACCCCGGACAAGCCTTTTACCTTCCCAGACTTTAGAAGTGAAAGTACATGGTAGACTGTAACATTATCCAGTGTTAGGAATGTGGTAATTTTCAATATGAAAAGACACATTTATTTCACTCTTTATACATCCACCAGATTACCTGTTTCTGCTGGGTTGACTGGTGCTGTGGGTGGGGTGGAAGAGGGAGAATTCCTCTAAGAAGGTGTGTTTTCTGAATTGCCTCTGAAACACCCTGCATCCTTCTGTCCTTAGATAACGATGTGCGGAAGGTTGGAAGTCTGGCTGGATCCTCTGTCTTTCGTATGTATCTCTCAAACCCCTCCCTCGTCCTCCCTGCCGAGGTCCTGCCTCAGCCCAGTCTGGGGACCCAGACCGACCACTCTCAGCCTGGGCTGGGACTAACACAAATGCTGGCAGCCTCTTTGTATGCTCTGCCAGGAACACTGCTTTCTGCCAGGTATCTGCAGACCACGGCGGGGGTGGGGGTGGGGCTTAGTTTCTGAGAGTCTAGAATGTTTTCTGCTGCTTCTCTGCTCATGTGCAAAATGACCAGTGACCAGCGAGGGAGGTTGTGAGGGGAGGCACCATTTGCTGTCACCTGCCAGGGAATACAAGCAGGTGGTTTTGTGTGCTCTGCTGGAGGTTGAACCGTTCCTTCTCTGCTGTGGTAATTCACCCTCTGTCCTCTACTTGCAAACCTTAATATGCTGTTATTGTGTCTGTGGCATTTAGTAAGCGGCAAGATCTTAGGATGTAAACCCCAGGCTGGCACGTATGTTGCTCATCTGCTTCTCTTTGCTCATTGACCACATCTCAGCAGGTGGGGAGGGGTCTGCGGCTGGCTGTGCATGCTGATGGCAGGGGCTGGCACAGGCTGCTGGTGGGTGTTCTCTGCCCCTCCTCTCTGCTTCCTGCATCAGTTATCGTACTTGTGTTTAGAGGGCATGGCATTTGTTGTGATATAAGTGTGATCCAGAAAGCATTATTTCTCTAGATTTGTCTTTGATTCACCAGTCTGAATTTTGCATTGCTTTCAGCTCTTAGTTTTTATGGTGGCCATTTTAATGCCAAATGGGTGTTTTTTCTCATCATAAAAAAAAAAAAAAAAATCTTCCATAGTGCTTTTATATTGGGATTTATCAGAGGGTCCCAAAGCTTGAAACCACAATCCATGGCACCTGAAAAGTAGGTACTGTTTTAACAGAGAAACTAAAGAAATGACCTGCTCCAAATCACCTCAGTGCAATTATTTACCTCAATGCATTCCAGTGGCCTGACTCGTTCAAACAGCACAATGAAATACAGATCTTAGATCTAATGTGTTCCAGGATGTCATTTCTATGTGGGAATATTGGGACAATTTACAGTGTAATTTCCCATCCTGGCCCAATAGAGGGCTTAAAAGAAATTGAAATAGCTGCCCACACCCAAGGAGTGGTCCCATATATGTGGAAGGAGGGCTGTAACAAAAAACCCTGGTATGCTGTTATATAAACCAACAAATCTCAATGAAGGTTGGTGAAGGAAGCATCAGTTCACAGAACAAGAAGTCAAGACATGGGAGAGGGATGGTCTACAGGACCAAGTAGACCTTTGTTCTCTAAAGGAGGTTTCCACCAGCCATCACATTGGTGCTTGCTCAAGGTGGAGTGACTACTGAGATTCAGAGTGTCACCTAGAGGTGTTGGCCTTTACATAAGACCGAAAGAAGTGGGGACTCTAGGGGTAAATTGCTGAGTAAAGGTCCCAAGCCCATCTAATTTACATGACTTTCTTTCTTAAAAAAAATTTTTTTTGAGTAGTAGGAAAATGTTATCTGGTTTCCTCAGTCCTTCCTGTCTCTAGTTCTTTCTATCAAAATCCATTTTATCATTGAGACAGAATAAACCTGCAATAATAATCTCTCCTTCAAAACTGGTTAACTAAAAAGTAACGTTAACCTCTCTTTCCCTCCCCACACTTCTGAGCATCTTTATTTATCCATTCAGGAGGAAAAAGAAATCAAATTAGCTTGTAGGGATGTAGAGACATTTTCCATCCTCCCCCACGAGCCCTCCACACCTAATAGAGTTAGGTGTGGATAACTGCGAAGACTACCAGCACTACCCCCCTGCCCCTGCTTATTCCAGGTCCACCTCTCAGCCTAGGTCCAGCCACCCAGCATCTTAGACCCTTACTTGTAGGTCAAGGAAGAGCTTAAGGCCGAACCACAAAGTGGTGGATTCTTGTAAGGGTCTCAGTCTACCTAACTAGCCCTGCCCTTGATGCCGATCTAGAGCTTTGTCAGCCTTGAGGCTGATAAATGAGATGATGAGTTTGCCAGAACCCTGGCCATCTGACCGATGCCTCAAAGTTGAGTCTGAGGTTATAAGTCAGTCCCTCTGCTTTTCCTGTGCTGGATGAAGAAAACACAATCAGCACTGTCTCCTTTGTCTTGGTTCTGATTGTCAGGGAACCCAGGAGGACCAAAGTGAGCCTGGTAATCCGGAGGAATGGGGCCTGAGCTCAGCGTGACCAGAACAGATGCCCACAGGGGTGTGGAAGTGGGAGAGGACAAGTCTCCTATTCGCTTGACTGAGATACGTTTAATTTGTGGACCGGAAGCACTAGGATTCTTCTCGAGACAATGGGGTTTCTTATTCCAGTGTGTCTTGCAACACGGGGGGCCCATTTAAATATTCCTTGACAAAGAATGATTACTTGACAAAATAAATGATTATCAGGTAGGATAAGGCTCTCCCCTTTCCCCTTTACACTATTGGATAATTTCAGGCAAATCATTGGGTGCAGCAACTAAGACTGCCAGAGCCACCTATTTCAGACTGACTTCATTTAGTTTCTTGGAAGGGACTCTGGGAATGATCAGATAAGAGGGATAAAGACAGATTCCCTCCCGGAAATACTGCTCGATCAGGATCAAGGTCAGTGAAGGATTGAAATATTAGTACACATTCCACTCCACCCAGGCCCCAGGTGATAGCCAGCACCATTTCAGACTGTGGGGAAAGAGAGAGAAGGAAAAGGGGACAGGAAGAGAGGTGCTTTGGAGCACTTGTACTGGCTAAGAAGTGATTATGATTTAGTTTATCAAGTTGATTCACATTAAGATTGCTAGAAACTGCCCTTCCTGTGTCAAGCCTCTAGCTCAGCGCACAGTTCCTCCCCAGCACTGTGCCTGCAGAGGGAACTCCTAGGAGTCGGGCAAAAGATGGCCTCCTCCTCCTCGAGGATGCCCCTAGCAGCAGCTTGCATTTTGCTTTCAGCCCTCCTGCAGGTGAGAAGCCCTAAGGCAGTCAGGAGGGCCCCGTGGGGATGCGGTGCTGGGCTCCCAACACATGTGCTGGCTCAAAAAGGCGTCTCAGACAGAACACTGCCGGCGAGTACTCGCTGCTGGGGCACTGCCTGTTCTTGTCACTGGTGGGTCTCATCCCCTCTGAGATTATTGTGTATCTTTTTGGAAGAACTTCAGCAAAATCTGTATATTTTCTTCTTTCCGGAGAGTGACTTTGTGAGAAGATGCAATTTCCATGTTTCCAGAGGCAAGACTCCCTTTGGCAGAGAAATGGGATGTTGTGAAGNCTTGTCACTGGTGGGTCTCATCCCCTCTGAGATTATTGTGTATCTTTTTGGAAGAACTTCAGCAAAATCTGTATATTTTCTTCTTTCCGGAGAGTGACTTTGTGAGAAGATGCAATTTCCATGTTTCCAGAGGCAAGACTCCCTTTGGCAGAGAAATGGGATGTTGTGAAGATCCAGGAGCAGACTGTCTCACCCACTTTGGTTTTTTGTCTCTCTCCTTTTGTGTTTATCTTCCCCTTCACAACTCACAAATCCTTGACCCTTTAGTGCCCGTCTCTGTGTCCCGTACCTTCGCCTTCAGCAGAGGGGACTCTCTGGCAGGCTCCCCAGGTAAACATGCATGGGGTCTCGGTCTCCATAGATCCACGGGGTCTCCATAGATCCATGAGGTTTACAAGAGGCCTTTGGTCTCTGTCACTGTCCCGCGTGAAAGCTAGCCTCTCCCAACAGACACGCCCAGGACGAAGGCATAGCACGATGCATTGCTAATACTGGTACCCGCTGCCCAAGCATTGCTAGTGCAGGGGTGTCACTCATGAACTTAGCCCCCAGGGATATGTCTATGTGCATCCACGTGGGAAATGGGGAGGGCTGGAGAGGAATGGCGTGAGTTTTTCCTTATCGTTTGTCTGATTGCAGAAAGGAGGGATAAGAGGTGCAGCAGATGAAAAATGGGAGAAAACAATGAAAGGCTATGCTTTATTTCCATTTTTCCTCTGTCTTTTCTTCTTTGTGGTCTCTGACCTCAGTTAACCACTAACCCCACCTCATCTTCCTAGAAACGTTACTATGTAGTGACCATAATCTCTCTGGCTCTGCTAACACAGAGGATGCTATATTAAAAACTTCAGAACAACTTTTCATTAGGTTTAATCTGTTAATGAAAAGTTACTGATTTCTTTTTAATCAGGTAAAGCTGCTCCATACTATAACTTAAAGATGGAGTATAATGTAAATCTGAACAATCAGTTAAGAACTTTTTTTTTTTTTTTTTTTTAATCCCTAGAAGTTGATCTCTTAGTTTCATGGAGCAAATAATGACCAAACTAAGGATTTATTTAAGTCACCCTGAAGTTAAAGCACAATCCAATTTCCCACACCCTCTACATCTGTCTTCTTTATTCCAATGCTATGGTAGTGATTCTGAGGCCCCACCATAGCCTCATCATCAAGAAATCAGTTGTATTTCACTGTGTATATAGTAAATTCTCAACATTCAAATAGGCTGAGACCTCAAACCCCCAAATTTGCAACTTCAGAACCATTTATATTGACTTATACTTTCTCACAAATCACAGTTTTCCATCAAAAACCATCTGGTTCCCATGTTTATCTGTATAAGACAAATTAGCCACCTTCTCCAGTTTCATCAGTTTTCTCTCTTACTTCATGGTGATTTTCCACCAAGAAATAATTTTTTTTTCTCACTTTGCGGGAGCTCATGTCTTTATGATGACTACAGGAGAATGGCCCATGGGAGATGCCATTCTGGTGCCCTCACCAGCTGAGTGGTCACTCCCACATGCCAGCAAAATTAGAAACGACCACATCATGGACCTTCAAGATCCTTCCCACGTGGGGAGTTTTGGTAAATGAATAATGTGCTCTTTAGTTTCAGCAGAAAGGGAAGATGCACATTTTTAAAATATTTTCAACTAAAAAGATCAAAGCATTAAAAAAGAAGAAGAAAGAAAGCATGAGAGCTGGGAAATGCTTTTTAAAAATTAACCCTCAGCTCATCAGAAAACCTAGTTAATGATAACTTCCTACTTAAAAAAACCTTAGTTCTAGTTCATCAGTATAATCCTATAATTTAGTATTTCCAGTCATTCTTGCTTCTGATCCGTATCAGCAGAAGAGGAAGCCTCACTCTTTGGATTTACAGAAAGCAGTTCTGGGCACATTCTGGCCCCATACTTGATTTATTATCCAGATACATTAATTTACATATATTATGTCTTCAGTTCAGTCACTCAGTCGAGTCCGACTCTCCGTGATCCCATAAATTGCAGCATGCCAGGCCTCCCTGTCCATCACCAACTCCCAGAGTTCACTCAAACTCATGTCCATCGAGTCAGTGATGCCATCCAGCCATCTCATCCTCTGTCGTCCCCTTCTCCTCCTGCCCCCAATCCCTCCCAGCATCAGGGTCTTTTCCAATGAGTCAACTCTTCACATGAGGTGGCCAAAGTATTGGAGTTTCAGTTTTAGCATCAGTCCTTCCAAAGAACACCCAGGACTGATCTCCTTTAGAATGGACTGGTTGGATCTCCTTGCAGTCCAAGGGACTCTCAAGAGTCTTCTCCAACACCACAGTTCAGAAGCATCAATTCTTCAGCACTCAGCATTCTTCACAGTCCAATTTTCACATCCATACATGACCACAGGAAAAACCATAGCCTGGACTAGACGGACCTTTGTTGGCAAGGTAATATCTCTGTTTTTGAATATGCTATCTAGGTTGGTCATAACTTTCCTTCCAAGGAGTAAGTGTCTCTTAATTTCATAGCTGCAATCACCATCTGCAGTGATTTTGGAGCCCCCAAAAAATAAAGTCTGAAACTGTTTCCACTGTTTCCCCATCTATTTGTTGCTTTTGCATTCCAGTCCCGTATAATGAAAAGGACATCTTTTTTGGGTGTTAGTTCTAAAAGGTCTTGGAGTTCTTCATTATTATGTCTTACTCCCTTTTTTTTTTTTTTTTTTGTTACACCGCATGGCAGACAGGATCTTAGTTCTCCCACCAGGGATCGAACTCATGCCCCCTTCAGTGGAAGCACAGAGTCCTAACCTTTGGACCTCTTGGGGAGTCCCTGGAAATTAAGAGGGCTTTTAAGTTTTAAAAGACCTGGTTATTTTTTTTAATCCCCACACCCACTTTAGGAGATGGGCAGAAATTGTTTGGGGACAATAGGTAAGGAAACAACTCTAAGAAATTAAGCGATTGGGTCAGTGTCAGATGTGTAATTAGGATGCAGAGGGCTGAGGACCAGAATCCAACTCTCTCAGGCCTTGTTCTATTGCCTGGGACCTTCCTGCATTTCTGAATGTGGGCCTGTTTTGCCCTCTAGAGGGCTGTGACTTGTTTGCATTTTGAAAGCAGCTGTGCTAATGAACTATGGTACTCACCTTAGATTGAGGCTGGCGGTCCCTACTTCAAATATTGACACTATTACTCATAGGCAGTTTCCTTCTAGTTGAGCCTTAGTGTGAAATGAGGAGAGCAGAGTGTGTGTGGATTACCTCCAGAGTGTGCTGCGATTAGCCAGGTTTGCAGGTGTTTTTATTTAAAAATAAAACCACTGAGATACACAGCCCCACTACAGTTATCATTCCCTCTCCCCGGATTCGTTCCTTTTTTCTTCTCCTGATGGTAGAGATGATTTCAAGTTCCCCATGACAGTCCTTCTGAATCCATGAAAGAACAAAAGCAAGAGAGAGGCCACGAGCAAGGGTCCTTTTTCAGTGCCCAGTTGCATTTGTAATGTACTTTGAGATCAGTGAGGATAGTTTTTTTTTTCCCAGAATATAAAGGAAGTACCTAAAAATAATATTTTTACTTTGTGAAATGTGGAAAGTGGAAATATTCCTTTGGGTCGGCTCTTGCATAGTCAACATTTGGGAACCATTAAAGCTCCATGTAACGTGAGCAAGTTCATCTGGGCTCCTAACTTGGGCTGATTTGCAGAGTTCACATTGTAGCTTTGACAGAGAGCTTTTGGCATTTGGTTGTCTGATGTTGAATAGTACCCCAGAATGATGAATTTTAATAATCCTAGTTTGTACTCTTATAAGCCTGTGTAATTAAATTCCCACATCCAGTTTAGAAAACACAGATGGCCTGTGGCATAATGACGATGACCAAATTGGGCCGTTCCTCTCTGTCCCTCAGTGAGACTTGGAAAGATGTAAGCAGGCAGCTGCTGAACCTTACCTCTTCTCACATCCCCAGACTGAAAAGGAGAATGAGGTGTTCTTCTGTGTGTGGCTCCTGTTCCTGGGATAGAGTTGTGAGAGCTCTGGGCACAGGTGTCACGAGTAAAGCAAGAGTCTCAGAGGCGCGTCTGGGTTTTCAGGGCCCCTGCCTATCCATGCAGAACGAGGGGAGATTCCATCCAGCCCTGACTTCAGTTTAAAATCCTCTTCCACCCCTTCTCTCACCCCAACCCAGTTTTACCCCAATGTCTTCTCCACCCAACCTCAGTAACTCCAGCTTGCCATCCAGGACAGACATACCTTACAGGCAAACCACATGAAGTCTGCAGGAATGAGCTTGCCACACTTCTCCACCCAAACTGAGAGCATGATGTAAGAGCAAGATGGGCGAGGGAGATGTCAACAGCCAGGCCTGCGCCCTACTGAGGGATCCTGTGGTCAGTTTCATGCATCACTGAACAATTCGTCGCCTCTTAGACCTCTTTGCCCTGTGCTTAGAATTTTTCTTCTCTCTTCACTCCCCCAAGCTGCGCCTCTGTGCTCTTAGAAAATGCCAAGGGGAATTATACAACTTGAACTAGTTTGCCATGCTGCTGGGACACTCGTCTGTTACTGATTTCTTCTCTTTTTTTTTTTATTAAAAGCATTTCCATTTCCCTTGCTCAAAAACTTCTGAGTGTATGTGCACAATTACCAAAATGCCGAGTCATCAGCATCCTACCTATTGAGGAATGTCAGGCTCTGGGACACAAAATCATTGATCTTGCACAACTGTCAGATGAGCTGGGACTTTGTCATGAAATGAAGATTCCTTTTTCATTCTAAAGATGGCTTTTATAGACCCAACCTTTGTAAGACAGCTGTATCTTTTGCTGTTGGGAATCCTTTGGGATATTATGAATAAAGCTTCAATAGCATTGTCTTTACTTAAAAAAAAAAGAAACATGTTTTTCCTCCCAGCACAACAGTGATGTTTCTTGTGTTTCACATGTGGGCCCTGTGAATGACAGCAGAGTGACATGCCTGTGCTGCGTGCCAGTGAAGAGGAGAGCTTTGGGAAGAACAGGGATGAAACTGTTTCCTCTGTTTTGAACAGCAAGTGGAAGTGATTCAGGCAGAAGTTAATTCTGTTCAGTTCAGTCGCTCAGTCATGTCCAACTCTTTGCAACCCCTTGGACTGCAGCATGCCAGGCTTCCCTGTCCATCACCAATTCCCAGAGCTTGCTCAAACTCATGTCCATCGAGTCAGTGATGCCATCCAACCATCTCATCCTCTGTTGTCCGCTTCTCCTCCTGCCTTCAATCTTCCTCAGCATCAGGGTCTTTTCCAGTGAGTCAGTTCTTGGCATCAGGTGGCCAAAGTATTGAAGTTTCAGCTTCAGCATCAGTCCTTCCAATGAATGTTCAGGACTGATTTCCTTTAGGCTTGACTGGTTTGATCTTGCAGTCCACGGGACTTTCAAAAGTCTTCTCCAACACCACAGTTCAAAAGCATCAGTTTTTCAGTGCTCAGCCTTCTTTATGGTCCAGCTCTCACATCCATACATAACTACTGGAAAAACCACAGCTTTGACTAGACAGACCTTTGTCAGCAAAGTAATGTCTCTTCTCTTTAATACGCTGTCTAGGTTTGCCATAGCTTGTTAGTAAGTGGAAGTTGCTTAGTAGGCACGATATATTTCCCTATCAGCCTCACTGAAGCTGTCTTGAATGATGACATAAGGGATGAGAATGTAGAACAGAGATGTGGGGTTGTGGGGCACAGGTCCCACCAGGCAAAGTGGAGGATTATCAAGGAGCAGTGGTTATTTCTCAGGGTTACTGAAGCCACAAACCCCTGCTCACACCCACTCTCTTTGTTCCACACTGAGTCGAGGACAAAACGTACCAGACCAAGGTGTGGTTTTCCAGACTCTTCTCGCACCAAGGAAGCCATACTCCTGCAGGACTGCCTGCCCCCTTTTCCATGACAACCAGACCTAAGGAAGAACTACCAATGACTTAGTCAGCCACCACCTCAGAACAGCCACAGTGGGTCTAGGCAAGCCAGACCTTGTCCATTTATTTCAAGGGACCAGGGCCAAATGTGAAATGGGTCTTTTTCTGCCCAATACTGCTGCTCTTTACAGTCACTTCGGTGCTTTATTCTGCTCTCCACATCACCATCACTGTCCCTCTTGGCCCCTGGTCACTCCAGTGTCACCCAGCTGGTAACTAGGACTCCAGGACTCCTGGTTTCACACGCTGTTATTAAACAGACAAACAGAAGGTTCTGATGTTTCCTGAGGCCTCTTCCCCGAGTTATGGGACCTTGGCAGTGCATGCCTGGAATGTCCTTCTGCCCACCCCTCACTTCAAGAAGTCAGTGTACCGGGAATGACTTAGGTTGCTGGAAAAGGCTTTCTGATTCCAGAGTGACTAAAAGCTCTGAAACCTTTTTAAAAACAAAATTTAGATTCTAAATAAAAACTCCTTCAGGGACTGTTAGGTGCTGACGTGTTCATTCCATCCTGCTTTAATGAGCACCTGCTCTGGGCCAGGCACTGTGGTAGATACTGGATGAACAGCAAGCCAGAAAAGACAAGGTCTCTGCCCTCATGGAATTTAGCATTGAACTGAGCAGGCATTAGAAATAAATACAAACATGTAATTAATTAAAACTTGTGAAAAGTGCTTTGAAGGGATGAACAGGGGACAGTGATAGAGGAAAATAGGGGGAATAATTCTTAAGGTGGCCTGACCGGGTCTTCAGAGAAGGTGATGATAGTTCAGTTGAGACCTAATGACTAAAAGCTGAGTGCAGGGATTGGGAGGTAAAATAAGGGGAGAAAGGGGGACATGAGGGTAAAATGAGGGGAAAGAGAGAAGGGGAAATGGCATCTACTGAGGTCAGGGAGGCTTACATCATTGAGAATCCCCAAGGGGGCCAGTAGGCTAGAGCAGAACAAGCATGGTGTGAAGGGAGCCCCAGGAGGAGGTCAGATGGGAAAGCAGGGGTCAAGTAGTGGGGGTTTAGGGCTTAGGGTCAAGTCATGGGGGGCTTAGATTCAATTGGAAGTTGATTTGTGTGTTCTTCTGTTTTTGTTCTTTTAATATTTATTTATTTGGCTGCATCAGGTCTTAGTTGTGGCACTCACGCTTTCGTTGCAGCACACGAACTCTCTAGCTGTGGCATGCGGTCTTAGTTCCTGGTTCCCCCACCAGGAATTGACTTGTGTCCTTTACATTGCAAGGCAGATTCCTAACCACTGGACCACCAGGGAAGTCCCCTGATTTGTGTTTTGAAAATGTGCTTTTGACAGCTGAGGTGAGAACAGATTATGAGATCATAAGTGGGAAGACCAGACTATGGTCTAGGCAAGAGGGACGGTAAGTGGGACTTGAGCGAAACAGAGACCTGATGTGGGGCTGACGGATTGGCAGGAGTTGCAGGAGACTCCCAGGTTTCTGGTTCAAGTAACAGTGTATATGTGGATGACACTTAACTGAGAGGGGAAAGACTGGAGGTAGAACCCTTAATTCTGTAATCTGATCAAGGCAGTGATTATCCTGGCTCTAATGAGAAAATGATTCAACATATTGTCATTTTAATCTTTCCACTATGTGGTTTGCCAGACAACAGTAACAGCTTGACAGCTAAACAGATCCGTCAGACCTCCGGAAGTCACTCCAAAGAGATGCTAATCATTTTGATGGATGGCAGCATTATCTTAAGAAACAGAATTGAATTCCTAAACTTCTTCCCTGAAGGAACCAAGGAGCCTAATCTCTAAACAATCAGGCTCTTCATTGGCGCCCCTGAACTGACTGTGTTAGGAGGGGCCACAGCTTCCCACTTTTCTTTCTTGGGAAGAAATGCAGAGTGGTGTCAGAGGGATGCAGAGCGGTGGAAAGGGCTTTGCAGTCTCACTCAGCGTTCTTCTGCTGTGGAGATAATGCTAGGGTCACCTTAGGATCTCTCTTCTGTTAATCCTGGGAGGGCCGTTCCCAGTCCATTTTGACACCAAGTGATACTGTCATAATTAAAAGTTCCCAAGAAATTGTTCTTGAAAATGGAAAAAGAGACTGACTCGGAATATTCAGGAGGCCTTTGACAGAAAGCCTAGAGCATTGTTCTGGCCTCTGGCCTGTGAACCCAAAGAGAGCCCTGCCTGAGACCCACCCTGGAGGGAGCCCCACTTTGGCCCTCCCCAGCTCCACCTCCTCTGTGCGGGGTGAGTAGTTCACAGAGCCAAAGGAATGTACCACCCAGAGCTGTGTTTTTCCTTCTAGACCTTATTTCAGATACAAGAATCCTGAATTTTCCACCCAGACAGCTCGAGGAGACCAGGCCAGGAAGCCCTAGGGCAGGGCAGGGTCTCCCCCCTTCAGCCTATTTTCTGGCACAAAACTCTAAGGAGCCTGACCTGGCCTACTAGGTTGTCAAGGAGAAGTACAGAGCATATTTTAACGGTTTATTGATGTTATTTAAATATCTATCCATACGGTTTGCGGGCCTCTGCGGGTCCCTGCCTGCCAGTTTGGAGGCAGGCCTGACATTGCCTCTGAAATGCCTCACCACAGTGAGGGCTGGTTATCTGTGTTTACCAGGTGGTTTTTAGGGCAAACCTAAGGCTTCAGCCTTTCTAAAAGAAGATTTGTGAATGGAATTTATATAAAATAACTCACTTTGGTAAATAAAGGGTCTCATGGTCTGGGGTATCCACGCACACAGTGGGGTCCTCATCTCCTTCCCTTCCTTACCCCTGAACCAAGAAAGGCAGTGGCCCACCCAGCTCCTCGCTGGTAGAGGTTGTGGGGAGGGAAGGAGCCTAAGCCAAGTGGAGCCCGGAGGTCTGAATCTGATGCTCATTAAGGGGAGCAGCAGGGCATTTCCTGGGCTCTGAGGGGAGAGGTGAGGGCCCCGTGTTGCCATAACCTAAATGTCCTGCGGGACCTCAGTAAACAACACCCCTTCCTCTCTCTCCCTCCTTCTCTTCCCCCTACTGCCTCCCCACCCCACCCTCTTTGCCTTTCTCCCCCCTCCCCGGAATCTCCTCTCATCGTCTGCAGTAAACCGGTCCCCTTCCCGCTGCAGTGGGTTGAACCGCTCGGAGTCTCCAAACCGTGAGCGCAGCGACTTTGGGGGGAGCAACACCCAGCTATGCAGCAGCAGCAACAACCTCTACACACCCGACTACTCGGTCCACATCCTCAGCGACGTGCAGTTCGTGAAGGTAACTCCGCAGAGGACCTTGCCCTCACCCCGACCCTGCAGCCTTCTGTTCCCCGTTCCCAGAGAATGCGGTGTGAACACCATACCTCGGCTCTCCAAAGGCCCTGGTTTCAGTCAGTTGTGTTTTTTTCCCCCAGTCAGTTTTATTCTGTTCATTATTTGTCACTATTATCGTTCCTTTGTTCATTTGAACCCTGGTTGTTCATGAGTGTCTCCCCATTTTTCATGTGGAAAAACTGAGGCAGGAAGAGATAGGGAATTAGCTTGCCTGAGAGAAGTTTCCAGCAGGACTCTTTCCTTTAGTTGCCCCATCATTGGCACAAGGTTGATTTGGTTTGTTCAAGATAAACTTGCAGGGGATTAATAAACCAAGCATACAGTAGCGTATCCCTGGCAAAGGAAATGGCAACCCACTCCAGTATTCTTGTCTGGGAAATCCCATGAACAGAGGAGCCTGGCAGGCTATGCAGGACTCTTTCCTTTAGTTGCCCCATCATTGGCACAAGGTTGATTTGGTTTGTTCAAGATAAACTTGCAGGGGATTAATAAACCAAGCATACAGTAGCGTATCCCTGGCAAAGGAAATGGCAACCCACTCCAGTATTCTTGTCTGGGAAATCCCATGAACAGAGGAGCCTGGCAGGCTACAGTCTATAGGGTCACAAAAGAGTTGGTCACTACTTAGGGACTAATCAACAACAGCAATATAGTAGTGTATAGAGACTTGACTCGTTGGAAAAGACTTTGATGCTGGGAGGGATTGGGGGCAGGAGGAGAAGGGGACGACCAAGGATGAGATGGCTGGATGGCATCACTGACTCGATGGACGTGAGTCTGAGTGAACTCCGGGAGTTGGTGATGGACAGGGAGGCCTGGCGTGCTGCGATTCATGGGGTCGCAAAGAGTCGGACACGACTGAGTGACTGAACTGACTGACTGAGTGGCTTCCCAGGTGCCTCCATGCATGCTCAGTGGTGTTCGGCTCGTTGTGACCCCACGGACTCTAGTCCACCAGGCTCTTCTTTCTGTGGGGATTCCCAGGCAAGAATACTAGAGTGAGTTGCCATTTCCTCCTCCAGGGGATCCTCCTGACCCAGGGATTAAACCCGCATCTCCTGCATCTACTGCATTGGCAGGCAGATTCTTAGCCACTGAGCCACATGGGAATCCCAGCTATGATCTTACATATCTATAAGATTTCACATATTATTATCTAAAAATCTAAAACACAATGCAGTCTGTTAGCTGAAGATCTTTGTAGTAATTATCATACCACCTTGCCCTGTCACTGAACTGTTTGAAGAGAATCACTTTGCAAGTATGAGAGAGGCAGCAATGCTTATCACCTTGTAATTAAGGAAAGCTGTTTCTTCATAGCCTTCATTGAGTTTAATTTTAGACAAACATATTCTAAGGTTTCCTCCTTTCTCTTGCTTTGATAGGTTTTATTTTGTTGGTTTTGTTTGCTAGCATTCCACAAATCTTTACACACTTGGCCTGAAATCGGAAGGGAACCCGTTTACCTGAGTCCAGCTAAACACACAATGTGCTCACTTGATGACTGTCATCCTGGTTGCAGGCCGGATGATGGTGGCTGAATCACAAAGGTGGGAAAAGGTCCTTTCCTTCTGTTCAGAACACTCACCCTGATAATTTGAGGGCGGTGTGTGCTGACTGGCCTTCTGTGTTCCATGACTCTGTAGACACCCTGAACTAAAACACACATCATTGCAAAAAGTAACCGTGGAGAGTTACCAGAGGAGGGGCTGTGCCTGTGGAGTGGGCTGGGGTAATGACTGTTGGTGGCGTGCCCTGTGGCATGCACTTTAAGTCCTTGATCTGAATTATCCACTTAGTCCCACAGCCACCTTAAGAGGCAGGTACTCTGTCATCCCCACTTTATAGATTAAGTAGGAGCTTGTGGGGGGCTTCCCAGGTGGTCTTAGTGGTAAAGAACTCACCTGCCAACGCAGGAGATGTAAGAGATGCCGGTTGGATCCCTGGGTCAGGACGATCCCCTGGAGATGGAAATGGCAACTCACTCCAGTATTCTTGCCTGGGAAACCCCACAGATAGAGGAGCCAGGCAGGCTACAGTCCATGGGGTCACAAAGAGTCAGACACAACTGAAGTGACTCAGCACACATACACGTGGGAGTTTGAGGAGTATAAGGTCTCCTAGCTGGGAAGTGGCAGAACCAAGCTGCAAGATTAAGTCTCTCTGTCTCCAGAGTCCAAGCTCTCAAGTCGCTGGGCTTTGAGAGAGTTCAGGGAAATCAGAGCTGATGGAGCCAGGGGAAAGTGCTTTAGTAAAGAATCCAACAGTATGCATGGTATGTATGATTGTGGACACTTTAACTAGTCTATCGTGACAATGAGGTTGAACCTCAGAAAACCACAGCCCACGATTCTCCTCCCTCTTGCCTCCAGCCCTGAAACCCTGTAATTGTAGACCGTTCTCAGAAGTGGGGTAAGAAAAAGTGGGAGGAGAGAAATTCTGCTGTGCTAACTCAGTGGTTGGTAGTACTGGGCACATGGTTTGTGGGAAAAGAAATTGAATGTCATGATATGAGTCAGTGGCTCAACGGGTGTCTACTGACTGCTTGCTCGTGCTCAGCACTGTCTAGGCATCAACAAGATACTGTGGTCAACAAGACTGCAAGTTCCTGCTTTTCTAGAGCTTCCAGTCTCATAGAAGGGGGAAGGTGATAAACGAGTAACCACATCAGTAATCTAGGTTATTTAAGAGAGTGATGAAGGCCCTGAAGGAAATAAATCAGATCATGGGATAAACAGTGCCTGGGCAGAGTTGGCAAGGAGGCTGCTTTAGAAATGGTTATTAGAGCAGGCTGAGAAAAGGACATTTTCTTTGGGACCTGGAAGGGGCTGTGGAGAGGATGTTCAAGACAAAAATGACAGAGG
Source organism: Oreotragus oreotragus (assembly GCA_006410675.1). Lineage (NCBI taxonomy): Eukaryota > Metazoa > Chordata > Mammalia > Artiodactyla > Bovidae > Oreotragus > Oreotragus oreotragus. Next base: position 317,104 of record SJYX01021566.1, on the reverse strand, counting down.
CAGGGAAGAGTTTGGTGGTCCGAGGATATTTGGCCTGGCGCATTATGTGCAGACAGAGGCTGACGTGAGTTGGGAATAGAGTGTGGGCAGCAGTGTTACCTGGCATCTTTAGGCCAGAGCACAGGGTCTGGATTCTGTTTTAAGTGCACTGGGAATTTTTGTTCAGTTCATTTCTCAGGTCTTTCCACTTGTCTTAGTCTATTTTAGCTGTTATAACAATTACCATAGACTGGGCGACTCAGACCACCAACATTTATTTCTCACAGTTCTTGGAAGCTGGATCTCCAAGTTCAAGGTGCTGGTCAATCCAGGTGGTATCTGGTGAGTCCAGTTCATGGTTTGAAAATGGCTTTCTTCTCTGTGTATCCTCATATGGTGGGAAGGAGCAGGGAGAGGGAGAGACAGAGGAAGCAGGCTTCCTTCTTATAAGGGCACCAATCGCATTCATGAGGGCTCCCTGCTCATGACCTAACTACCTCCAAGGCTCTACCTCCTAATGCCATCATCTTGGAAGTTAGAATTTCAGCATATGAGTTATGGAGGAACACAAACATCCAGTTCATAACACCATTTGTATCATAAGTCGAGAAAATCCATATGAGGCTTTGGAGAGAAAAGTGAAGATTTTGAGGCGTCATGTTTAATGAGCAACTGTGATAAGCCCAGAGTTTTCTGAAACATCTCTGGGAGTGCACAGCTTGGAGAGCACTTTTAGGAGATGGATTTGACTATTCCTCAAAATCGAATGTATTAGGATGAATACCCAACACTAAGTTTGTAAGGATTTTCCTAAAACTTACAATTGATCTCACATATCTCATGCATCCACTCCTAAAAACAAATGGAACATTCTATAAATAACAAGGAACATAAAAGGAAAGTCTTTCCTGACAGTGAGCCAGTGGCGTGCTGAGAACTCCAAATCCGAGGTCAATTCTCAGGTACAGGTGTTATCCTTGATCTCAGGCCAGAGGGCCGTGCTGTGACTGGGGCAGCAGGGCATCACTGCACATGGTCCTTTTGTCTACCTAGATATTTTGAAATTGAGAAAGCTACGTATCAGAAGTAGAAGTTTAGGGAGGGCTAGAAACCTAGTAAAGTATTATTCAGAAATCTCTTTCAACTTGTGGTTCAAGTCACTTAAAAACGTCAGTTGCAATGGGTTGTTCTACAGAAGGGAACATTGTAAGTTCAAGCTCTTGTTTAACATAAGGGTTTGATTTTTCTGTTTTGTTTTTCAACATAAGTTAAGATGACATTTTTCTCCTGACTGAATGGACTTTTAGGGCCGTGTTCAGGTTGCTCTTTTACTCACCTCCTCAAACCCACCTTTTTTTTTAATATGAAGAGAGTTTTTGAAAAAGCTTAGGGATGATTTCACTGGCCAGAGCCCCTGTGACTGGCTGCAGAGGCTTTTCCTGTCCAACAGACTAAATTCTAGAACTGTTCATTAAGTCCAGGAGTAATTTGAGTTCAATATAAAATTAGAAAGAAAGGTATATCCAATATCCAGTGAGTATCTGGGGAAGGTATTACAGCCATGATTGCGTCTGTGTTTGTTTGTGTTTGTGTGTGTGTGTGCTCAGTTGCTTCAGTCATGTCCGACTCTTTGTGACCCTATGGACTGTAGCCCACCAGACTTCTCTGACCATGGGATTATCCAAGCAAGAATATTGGAGTGGGTTGCCATGCCATCCTCCAGGAGATTGACCCATCGACCCAACCCAGGGATCGAACCCTCGTCTCCTAAGTCTCCTGCAGTGCAAGCGGATTTTTTACCACTGAGTCACTGGGGAAGCCCCAAAGCCACGATTAATAGGAGTTAATAAGTTATGAAGGTACCAAAGAATCTTTTGGTTCCGTTCAGTTCAGTCGCTCAGTCGTGTCTGACTCTTCGTGACCCCATGAATTGCGATTGCAATTGCACGCCAGGCCTCCCTGTCCATTGGAATTCTTTAATGTATTCCATAAATATTAATATCATCTTTAAATTAAGAACATTTGGCAGATGTTGTATAGTGAATTGTGTAACCATGGCCAAGATGCCCCATCACCATCTGGAGGCAGAATCTCTAAATTGCAAAACTGTGTTTTGAGGGATGAATTTCTGTTGCTGTTGAGTTGCTAAGTTGTGTCCAACTCTTCTGCGACTCCGTGGACTGTAGCCCGCCAGGCTCTACTGTCTATGGGATTTCCCAGGCAGGAATACTGGCGTGGGTTGCCATTTCCTTCTCCAGGAGATCTGCCTGACTTGGGACTGAACCCTCATCTCGAGCACTGGCAGGTGGATCCTTTACCAATGAGCTACCAGGGAAGCCCTTCAGGGATGAATAAACCACCCGAGAGTTGCAAATGTGAGCAGAGCATCATAAGAGGACTGGAAACATCACTCCAGCTGAAAGGTGAACTTCGCATTGACTGCTAAGTCAAAATGTCCCAGAGGGTACCCTTAACTCCTGTTAGTTTCGAGATCAACTGATCTCCATTTCTTTTGTAATTTAGAGGACACTTGAGTGGTCATGTATGGATGTGAGAGTTGGACTGTGAAGAAAGCTGAGCGCTGAAGAATTGATGCTTTTGAACTGTGGTGCTGGAGAAGACTCTTTCGAGTCCCTTGGACTGCAAGGAGATCCAACCAGTCCATTCTGAAGGAGACCAGTCCTGGGTGTTCATTGGAAGGACTGATGCTGAGGCTAAAACTCCAATACTTGAGCCACCTCATGCGAAAAGATGACTCACTGGGAAAGACCCTGATGCGGGGAGGGATTGGGGGCAGGAGGAAAAGGGGACAACAGAGGAGGAGATGGCTGGATGGCATCACTGACTCGATGCACATGAGTCTGAGTGAACTCCAGGAGTTGGTGATGGACAGGGAGGCCTGGCGTGCTGCAATTCATGGGGTCGCAAAGAGTTGGACACAACCGAGAGACTGAACTGAACTGAACTGAACTGAGTTCTTAACTGGCTAGAGTAAAAGACAACTTGAACTCAAGCTATTGCTAAGAAATGGTAGCTACAGTAGTGAAAAGAGAATAAGAACATGATGTCCTTTGAACAGTGGTTTCATTCGCTTGGTGCCAATCAATAAGTATTTGGTAAGCAGTTGACAATGGTCTAGGCACCATGAGCTATACTCAAGAAATATAATTGGGGAAAAGAACCATAAGTCAAATGATGGTGACCAATGCAGGGTAGTATCTAACTGGTTATGAAATCATATGACACTTTATGTTAAGCACTGTATTGGCTGGAGAAAGCACCAGACCTTTAAGATTAGGAAAGAATGAAAGGCGAGTGAAGGCAAGGCCAAGAGGGAGAAAGAAGGAAAGGGTATGGAAGGCAAGTGAACATGGCGCACTCAAGGAATGTAAAAGAGGGGCTGAGCCAGACCAGTGATTCTTTGCTGGCAAGCAGTGGGACACTGTGGCCATGCAAGGCCGGACTGTCAAAACTGGGCAGAGCTATTTAGTTGATCTGCTGGACCGTCAGTGTCTAATACAGAATCCAGTGGCCATGTGTGGCTGTTGAGCACATAAAATGTGGCTCATCCAAACTGAGGTTTGCTAGAATGTAAAATACATATTGGATTCCAAAGACTTGATACAAAGAAGAATGTAAGATTCCTCATTAATTATTTTATATTGTGACACATTGAAGTGAAGCTATTTTCGATATGTTAAGTTAAATGAAATATATAAAATTAATTTCACCTGTTTGCTTTTACTTTTTTAAAAACGTGACAACTAGATAATTTTAAATTACCTATGTGGGGGTTTCCCTAGTGATCCAGTAGTTAAGACTCTGTGCTTCCAATGCAGGAGGCATGGTTTCAATTCTTGGTCAGGCAGCTTAGATCCCACATGCTGTTCAGCCAAAAAAATTTACCTATGTGACCTCACATTATATTTTTCTTGGATAGTACTGTGCTAGGTAGAAAAGGCTTCACAGGTGAACAGGAGGAGGGAACAGACAAAAAGTGATGCTTGAATCTAGAAATGCAGCTGGGGAGATTTCCTGAATACATTTGGCTAGTGCCTTCTCAGAAATGGCAACCCACTCCAGTATTCTTGCCTGGAGAATCCCAGGGATGGGGAGCCTGGTGGGCTGCCGTCTATGGGGTCACACAGTCGGACACGACTGAAGTGACTTAGCAGCAGCAGCAGCAGCAGCAGCAGTGCATTCTCAAATTTCTTTTAAGGTGACACTTTTGACGCAGATGGTAAAAAATCCACCTGCAATGCAGGAGACCTGGGTTCAGTCCCTGGGTTGGGAAGATCCCCTGGAGAAGGGAACAGCTACCCGCTCCAGTATTCTGGCCTGGAGAGTTTCATGGACAGAAGAGACTGGCAGGCAACAGTCCATGGAGTGGCAAAGAGTCAGACACAGCTGAGCAACTTTCATTTTCGCTGACATCGTATTTGTTTGTGACTTTTCTAACTTAAAAGAGAAGCATTGTGAAAGCAAGGCTGTGAGATCCCTAAAGCAGGTAACCAAGGCATTGCCCAGTGCCTTTGTCTTGAATAGGCAGTGTGTTTCACACCATAGTTTTTAGGCAAAGAATCATTTGGTCTTTAACTAAAAAGTGAAAAAGTAAAAGTGTTAGTTATTCAATTATGTCCAACTCTTTGGAACCCCATGGACTATATGTAGCCCTCCAGGCTCCTCTGCCCATGGAATTCTCCAGGCAAGAATACTAGAGTGGGCAGCCATTCCCTTCTCCAGATCTTCCTGACCCAGGGATTGATCCCAGGTCTCCTGCATTACAGGCAGACTCTTTACCATCTGAGTCACCAGGGAACTAAACTGGAAGCCAAATCTAAACTAACTAGTTAAAAGGACCCAAATAGAATAAGATCAAGTGCTTTGTTGGGCTTACCAAGAGTCATTTGGGACATTTTCCTGTCGTTTAAGCCAGGAGAACCTTCAAGACTCCAAAGAAAGCTTCATCTTTAGAAACCCATGGTAACATTAGAAGACTGAGTTTTGAATAACCTTGGCTCAGACCATGTATCACACTTCTCTTCAGTCATCTGATGGCTGCTGCTGCTGCTGCTGAGTCGCTCCAGTCGTGTCCGACTCTGTGCGACCCCATAGACGGCAGCCCACCAGGCTCCCCCGTCCCTGGGATTCTCCAGGCAAGAACACTGGAGTGGGTTGCCATTTCCTTCTCCAATGCATGAAAGTGAACAGTGAAAGTGAAATTGCTCAGTCATGTCCGACTCTTGGCGACCCCAGGGACCCTCCATCCATGGGATTTTCCAGGCAAGAGTACTGGAGTGGGTTGCCGTTGCCTTCTCCCATCTGGTGCCTGTGGACGCCCAAAATAACATAGCAATTTTGGAGGGAACTCGCCTAAAGTTTTGTGAAAGGCAGTCTAATGCAGCCAGGTGCGTTTCCAACGTACAGAGGTGAGCTCAGATGCTTTCCCCTGGACAGCAAAAGAAAAGGCTCTTTAAACTGAAATGACCAGATTGCAAGGGCAGATCCTGCCCATTATCAAACCCTGGAGTTTCTCCTCTGAGAACTTGGAGTTCTACAGTCCCACCTCGCCTTCCATCTCCCTGGCCCCTGAGGACGAACAGCACTTTCCCAAGCAGAATGCACATCTCAGGGCTGGAACTCTGAAGGCTTGCTAACTGTTAAACATCAGGCAAATCCCCAACCTTCCTGAACTTCATTTCCTTATTTGTAAAATGGGCATCACAGGACCTCTCATGCTTACCCCCTTGCAGCCATGGTGCCCAAAGGAGATAACACATTCCTGAGTGCTCTGTAAGCCATAATGCGCTGAATGGATGGAAGGTTTTATTCTCATATTCCAATGTCTGTCTGCAAAAGCAAACTCTTCTGCATAACATTAGCACTGGAGCCTTCACCAACATCTGAAAATCAAATCATCAGTTCCATCTCTTTAGTATATTTATAGCACTTCCAGTAATATATAGGATTTCCAAAAATAAATAATTCAATGATGTTTTAAATAAAAAGTTGAGATTACAAGCCAATTTGGTGCAAATACTATCAGGAATGAGTTTGTTACTGCAAATAAATAAATTTGTGAGCTTCCTGTCATAAAAGGAAAAAAAAGGAAACCTAGTGGATATTTGAGTCCTCATTCAATATAAGGAAGTATACAATGCATCTACAGAAAGGAGCTTCTTCCTGGCACTACTGTCTTGAAGGATTTATCAGATGGATTCCTATATGATTATGGAAGGCATTAGAAAAAAACAGTAATAAATTGACTTCATCTGTGGTTTTGCCAGTGTTTATGTTCTTCGAAGGTTTCTTATTTCAGCCTCTACACAAGTTGAGGATCTTGTTCTTGCTGAGTCCCCATTGACTGCCCTTTAGGAAGAGGGCCCTTGGCAACAACATAAGCCTGTGTTTTAAACCTCTCCGTGGGCAACCGGCTGCCAACTGAAGGGCCTTCCATGCTCTCCTGGGTCTCAGGAGAAGGTTCCTCCAGGTGTAAAAGTCCAGAGCCAATAAAAATGAACAGAAGAACGCTGGTGGCAAAGGGGTTCCCTCTTTGCCCCTTAAGTGCTGGGCCCCAGAACATGGATCCCAGACCACCAAGGCCAAAGGCTCCAGAGCACCTTAGTGGGGATGCTTCTGAGCTCAGGAAGGTGAGCCAGGTCCAGGGAGGGCTCTGCCCAACTTCTGACCTCGTCCCACCTCTCTGCCTCCATCTTCCAGATCACACGGCAGCAGTACCAGAACGCGCTCACCGCCTGCCACATGGAAAGCTCACCCCAGTCCCCCGACATGGAGGCCTCCACGACCCGGGGCACACCCCAGACTCCCAAGGATGACCCTGCTGCCACCCTGCTGAGCCACCGGAGCAGCCTGCCCTGTAAGCCGGTTGGGAGGTGATGAGCCAGGCCGCTGTGGGGTGGGGACGGCCCGCCTCCCTCCTCGGCCCCGCCTCCCTCCTCGGCCCCGCCTCCCTCCTNGGGGGTGGGGAGGTGGGGGGTGGGAGTGCCAGAGCAGGGCGATGACACACTAACTGTCCTCCCCAGGCAGCCGCTCAGATGGGCTGAGAAGCCCCGGCGAGGTCGTGTACCTGAGGATGAAGGAGATGGCCTTCACCCCGGAGGAAATGACCAACTTTGAGGAGCAGAGCACGCAACAGCTCTCGCTGTCTCCTGCCGCTGTGCCCGCTAGAGCAGGTCAGGGAGGGAAACTGAGTCCCGTGGGAGTAAAGGGGGAATGGGTCAAGGCCACTGGGTCCTGGCATGGCCCCAGGTGAGCCAGGTGAGGGAAGTCTGGGACCATAGCCCCCACGTAAAGCTCCCCACCTGCTTATGCTACCAGGGCGGGAACACTAAGGCTTACTGTGCCCTCCCCGGCATCAGATCCGCGGTAGTTTACCCTCAGAACACTGTCAGCTAGGTCTCCACCTGGAGTCAGACCCTGGCTTCCCCATTTAGGAGTTCGGCAACTTTAGGCAAGTTACTCTAACCTAAGACTCGGTTCCCTTAGCTTAATAGATATCTTTCCTTCTGTATGTTTTTTAGTCGTTCAGTCACGTCTGACGTTTTTGCGTCCCTGGTGACGGACAGGGAGGCCTAGCGTGCTGCAATTCATGGGGTCGCCAAGAGTCGGACACGACTGAGCGACTGAACAGAACTGAACTGAACTGGACTGTGGCCCACCAGGCTCCTCTGATCATGGTGTTTCCTAGGCAAGAATACTGGAGTGGGTTGCCATTTCCTTTCCCAGGGGAACTTCCCGACCCAGAATCAAACTCACATCCCCTGCATTAGCAGACAGGTACTTTGCCGCTGAGCATCCAAAGAAACCCATCCTTCCTTATGTTAATAGATAAAAATCACGGTGGCTACTTCGTGAAGTAGCTTTGAGCAGAAATGAAGCAACATTTATAGGAGGGTGCATCACAGCACTGGTACTGTGCTCCATAAATATTAGGAAATTATTCAGTTCAGTTCAGTCGCTCAGTCGTGTCCGACTCTTTGTGACCCCATGAATCGCAGCATACCAGGCCTCCCTGTTCATCACCATCTCCCGGAGTTCACTCAGATTCAGGTCCGTCGAGTCCGTGATGCCATCCAGCCATCTCATCCTCGGTCGTCCCCTTCTCCTCCTGCCCCCAATCCCACCCAGCATCAGAGTCTTTTCCAATGAGTCAACTCTTTGCATGAGGTGGCCAAAGAATTGGAGTTTCAGCTTTAGCATCATTCCTTCCAAAGAAATCCCAGGGTTGATCTCTTTCAGAATGGACTGGTTGGATCTCCTTGAAGTCCAAGGGACTCTCAAGAGTCTTCTCCAACACCACGCTTCAAAAGCATCAATTCTTCAGCGCTCAGCCTTCACAGTCCAACTCTCACATCCATACATGACCACAG
>SJYX01021566.1:258129-307217 GCA_006410675.1 Oreotragus oreotragus | reverse complement strand
TTAATCAGTTCAGTTCAGTTGCTCAGTCGTGTCCGACTCTTTGCGACCCCATGAATCGCAGCACAGCAGGCCTCCCTGTTCATCACCGTCTCCTGGAGTTCACTCAGACTCACGTCCATCGAGTCCGTGATGCCATCCAGCCATCTCATCCTCGGTCATCCCCTTCTCCTCCTGCCCCCAATTCCTCCCAGCATCAGAGTTTTTTCCAATGAGTCAACTCTTCTCATGAGGCAATGGAAATATCAGAAAAAATAAACAAGTGGGACCTAATTAGACATGAGTTTTGCACAGCAAAGGAAACCATAAACAAAACAAAAAGACAGCCTATGGACTGTGAGAAAATATTTGTAAATGATATGACTAACAAGGCTTAATTTAACATCTCCTACAAATCAATAACAAAAAAATACAACCCAATAGAAAAATGAGCAGAAGACCTTCTTCAAAGAAGATACACAGATGGCCAACAGGCATTTGAAAAGATGGTCATCATCACTAATTATTCAGTTCAGTTCAGTTCATTTCAGTTGCTCAGTCGTGTCCGACTCTTTGTGACCCCATGAATCACAGCACGCCAGGCCTCCCTGTCCATCACCAACTCCCGGAGTTCACCCAAACTCATGTGCATTGAGTGGGTGATGCCATCCAGCCATCTCATCCTCGGTCGTCCCCTTCTCCTCCCGCCCCCAATCCCTCCTAGCATGAGGGTCTTTTCCAGTGAGTCAACTCTTCTCACGAAGTGGCCAAAGTATTGGAGTTTCAGCCTCAGCATCAGTCCTTCCAATGATACTAATTATTAGAGAAACGCAAATCCAAACAAGGTCCCACCTCACACTAGTCAGAAAGGCTATCATTAAAAATCTGCAAATAATGACTGATTGAGAGGGTGTGGAGAAGAAGGAACCTCTTACACTGTTGCTGGCAATGAAATAATGCCATTTTCACCAATTTGAATGGATCTAGAAACTACCCTACCAAGTGAAAAAGTCAGAAAGAGAAAGACAAATGCCATATGATATCACTCATATGTTAAATCCCTTGGTGTCTCTAATTTTCTTGAAGAGATCTCTAGTCTTTCCCATTCTGTTCTTTTCCTCTATTTCTTTGCATTGGTCGCTGAAGAAGGCTTTCTTATCTCTTCTTGCTATTCTTTGGAACTCTGCATTCAGATGCTTATATCTTTCCTTTTCTCCTTTGCTTTTCACCTCTCTTCTTTTCACAGCTATTTGTAAGGCTTCTCCAGACAGCCATTTTGCTTTTTTGCATTTCTTTTCCATGGGGGTGATCTTGATCCCTGTCTCCTGTACAATGTCACGAACCTCATTCCATAGTTCATCAGGCACTCTATCTATCAGATCTAGGCCGTTAAATCTATTTCTCACTTCCACTGTATAATCATAATGGATTTTATTTAAGTCATACCTGAATGGTCTAGCGGTTTTCCCTACTTTCTTCAATTTAAGTCTGAATTTGGTAATAAGGAGTTCATGATCTGAGCCACAGTCAGGAAGTTATTATTAGGCCTAATTTATAGATTAGGAAGGGCTTCCCTGGTGGCTCAAGACAGTATAGAATCCACCTGCAATGCAGGAGTCCTGGGTTAAATCCCTGGGTTGGGAAGATCGCCTGAAGGAAGGCGTGACAACCCACTCCAATATTCTTGCCTGGAGAATCCCCATGTGCCGAGGAGCCTGGCAGGTTACAGTCCTTGGGGTTGCAAAGAGTCAGACACAAATGAGCAATTGAGCACATAGATTAGGAAACTGAGGTCAGCCTTTCCTCTTACTGGCAGGGCTCTTCCCTTTCTTTGAGTCCCTGAGACCAGCAGTAATCTGTAGGATCTGTCCTGATCTCCGAGATCATAGCACCTCCTATGGAGACAATACTCCTGTCTTGACCTCAGTGTTGCTCCAAGCTCCCAGCGTCCCACCAGTCCTGAGATCCTTCTATGCTTGCCTCATCAAGCTAATCATCTCCATGTATTCTGCCGCCCCCCCTACACCAACAGCCCCAAAGTCAGCACCCATCCCGCCTCCAGACCCGCCTCAGTCCGCAAGTCTGAGATCCCCCAGGTCCAGAGCAGTGACCTGACAATTGCTCATAGACTTTTGAAGTCAGTGAGACAACGTGTTTGAACTTGTGGCTAACTCAGAAAATCTAGGATATGCATAATCACAATTCCAGGACCTGAATTTAGAATGATGGTTTTTCTCCTGTGCACACTGATTTTAATAGCTAACACATGAGGCAAGAAGTTATATCAAAGGAATGAGAATAGAGGAGATGGGCCAGTCTTTGGAGATTATTCCAGTCCATCCTCCTCGTATGACACATGAGGGCCTACGCCTGGAGAAGGGAAATGACTTGCCCAGTCCACTCCACCATTTGCCTCCCCAGTGAGATTCAGAGGCATTGGTGGTCAGGGCCTGGGTCCCTTTCCAGCTCTCAGATCTGGCAGTTCTCTGAATCCCCCCTGGGTTTGGTGGAAGAAGAGAGCACGAGCTTAGTTGTTATTGAGCCCTGAGATTTTCCAGGGTCCATGCAAGGAGAGGAAAGTGAAGGTGACACCCCACCTGTCCTCCAAGGTGCTTCTTACCTGGCAGATACTGAGTGGAAATGCTCATGTTCTCGTCTCTGTCTGACCTAACAGTGCTTGGAGAGTTGGATTCCTGCTCCTCTTCTCTTGTTTCTTAGTTCCTTTTGTGGCCCTAAAAAGCCTCTTGCTAAGTAATTAGAGCCTTTTTCTTCATGGACCACTGCCTTGGCTCAGGTTTTGAGCTTTCACCTGCCAAGGAGCATTGGCAAAAAACACCCTGCCTGGATCCCTGGATGTTCAGGTGGAAAGGCTTGTGTTCTTTCTTCTTTCCTTTTTCTCAGCATCAGATAGTGAATGTTGTCATATCAACCTGGACACAGAGACCAGCCCCTGCAGCAGCGACTTGGAGGAAACCATGGGCAGGAAGTTGCTGAGAACCTTGAGTGAGTACTTCTTCACCAGGATGAAAACCACCCACCAGCTGGTTAGTACGAAAAACATGCTAGGATCTTACCCCTGAAGGAGAAACCATTGACTCCTTTTGGGAAGCCAAATGAGGTACAATTGTGGAAACCTATAATGGGGTTTGGGCAGGCACTGCACCCTTGATAGTTTGGGCATCTGTCCCATTCAGTGGGTAGTTGTCTAGGGCAGGAGTCTGTAAACCATGGCCACAGATCAAATCCTGACCTCCTCCCCTGCCCATTCCTATAAAAAATAAGGAGGCGTCCCTGTGGCTCAGACAGTAAAGAATCTGCCTGCAATGTGGGAGACCTGGGTTCGATCCCCGGGCTGGGAAGGTCCCCTGGAGAAGGGAATGGCAACCCACTCCAGTATTCTTGCCTAGAGAATTCCCTGGACAGAGGAGCCTGGCAGGCTACCGTCCATAGGGTTACAAAGAGTTAGACACGACTGAGTGACTAACACTTTCACTTTCACTTTATTGGATTATAGAACCCACTAGTCTGATGGCCACAATGGCAGAGTTGAGTAGTTGCAACAGGGACCAAATGGTCTGCAAAACCTAAAATACTTACAATCTGGTCTTTTAAAGAAAATTTGTGTTCAGGAAACTCAATAAAAAAGGAGAGCAATATCCTCTGTGGAAGGAAGTCCATGGCAGGGAGAAAAAGGTGAAAAATACTCCTTTCCAAAAACAATGGAGGTGGGAACAGAGTACCCTTCCACCCCCACATACCCCAGTGCAGCAGAGAGGTTGCCTCTGATCTAGAGGGTATAGGTCCCTGGGGATGGCTCCCAGCCACACCCAGCACCTCTGGCTCAGGGACATCAAAGTCCATGGGGCCAGTCTTCTCTCTGAGGGTGTCTTGCAACCACTTGAGCTGGGGGTGAGGAGGCATGCTCCTGGGACACCATGTGGGCTTCACTCATCCGTCCAGGAAATCTCGCATATGTTGGCACTAGTCTGGACGTGTGGCTTTTTGGAGATGTCATCTCAGGTGAAAGGTGCATTCTAATCCTTTAAGATGTGCATATGCTGATATTGGCAGCTGGAAACAATGCAGACTGCTGCCAGACTATCGAGGGCTTTGTCTCCATTCCTGCTTCTATTCTGAAGAGCACTTGGGCCCCCGAGGGAGTACTCACGTCCTCCCAGCCTTACAGACTGACCCTTAGAAACTGTTTTTCAGGTGGTCGAAAAAGGAAGAGGTCACCAGATGGAGAGAGAACCTCTGAGGACAACTCCAACTTAACGCCTCTCATCACATGACAGGGCTGTTGGCATCCCCTGGGGGCGTGAGATTCCAGAGCTCTGGGGAGAACCCACCCTCCCGTCGTCTGCTTCTCCCCAAGGCCTCCCACTGGTGACAGAGCGAACTGCTTTCTTTACCACCTCTTCACCCCTAGCCATCAGTGTGGCAGATTTTCTCTCATCGCCTCCAGTTTGACTCAGAGCCTTGCGGTGGCCGTGACGGAAGGAGCTGCCTCAGCGGAACATGCTAGAAATGATCTCGTGCACAGCACAGTCTGGGCCTGCAGAAGAAATGACTCCCGGCTGACAGTGCCTCTCTAGGACCCCTGATGCACTTCCTGCCCCTTGGTGCCCCTTGGCACCGTGTTTCATGCTTCCCTTAGATCAAAAGCTGCCGCTGGCAGGTGAGAACAAAGGAGGCTGGCGCAGCAGGTAGGAGGGTTAGTTCGGGAGACACACCAAGAGTTTCTGCAGAACACTAGAGCAGCGGGACTCAGTTATGTTGCCATGTGACGTCACAGGACAGAAAACTGTTGGTGACCGGTCTCCTGTTAGAGGAGCAGCAGCCTGGGAGATGTGTCTCAGCTGGAGTGGAAAGAATGTAAGATGGAGCCTCAGGTCACTGTATTTCCCAGGGACACATCTGCTTTGGCTCCTGATTAGGAGTCATCAGTCCATCAGTAAATCTGCTCTGGAAGAGGAGGAGCAAGAAGAAGAGAAACCCATTTGGGAGCCAGAGATGGAACTTCAGGTTTTAAATTAAAAAAAAATAAAATTATATATATATATATGGAAAGGTTTTAGCCATGATAAACCAAAGAGTGCCCAGGTCAGCCAAGAAGGATGCAAGCTCTCATGTGGCTTCAGTGTGTATTACACTGGAACATTGAAGAACCACTCTTCTTTTTTTGTCCATTCCCCCACCCCCACCCTTTTCTCCACTCCATCAAGTCAGCTGAGTGTACTTCATTCTGAGAACGTACCAGATCTCTGAATAAAGTACCAGAGAGAGCTGGTACATTCAACACCATTTTCACCTGATGTTGGGCTTCCCTTGTGGCTCAGCTGGTAAAGATATGCCTGCAGTGCAGGAGACCTGGGTTCGATTCCTGGGTTAGGAAGATCCCCTAGAGAAGGGAAAGGATACTCACTCCAGTATTCTTGCCTGGAGAATTTCATGGACTGTGTAGTCCATGGGGTCGCAAGGAATCCGAGGCGACTAAGCACCCCACTCCAGTACTCTTGCCTGGAGAATCCCATGGACGAAGGAGCCTGGTGGGCTGCAGTCCATGGAGTCGCAGAGTCGGATACGACTGAGCGACTTCACTTTCACTTTTCTCTTTCATGCATTGGAGAAGGAAATGGCAACCCACTCCAGTGTTCTTGCCTGGAGAATTGCAGGGACGGCAGAGCCTGGTGGGCTGCCGTCTATGGGGTCGCACAGAGTCGGACACGACTGAAGCGACTTAGCAGCAGCAGCAGCAGCAAGCAACTTGAACCCCACTTCACTTCACTTGGGACAGGTGCAATTCCAAGCATAACCACCAGATGGCAGGATGACTGCACAGACCTGCTTGAAGAGTAAACTTTTCGGAAACCGCAGAGCCAGCCTTATGAAAATGTGGAAGTGAAGGTTGCCTTGGGGACACCTGTATCCCTTTCTGATGTATATCCCACCCATTGGGTTCCGTCGACCAGGGATCCAGTGATCAGTGCTCATCTCAAAACCATTCCCTAACTTTTCTCTGGGGGTGTAATTCTCAGGCTTCCCTCATTTTCCTCCAAAACCATTACTCCCACCTCCCTATACCCATTCAATCAATAATCACATAGAGGGTGGAGAGACTGATAATTCCTCTGGGTTATTTGCATCTCAAAAGAAAATGCTTGCCCACGGGAACATTTACCTCAGGGGTTCTTAACTTGGGGTCTGTCACTCCAGGGGGTCCATTGTTGGACTTCAGAGGGTCTGTGAAACACCTGACTGTCAGAATTTCGTGTCTGCCTTCTGTGTGCTTCCCAGAGGGCTAAAGCTTTCATACGATTCTCAAAGTTCTCAGACCCGCAAAGTATTAAAATCCACTATTTTAACTAGTGGAACTTTCAGCCCAGAGTTTCTGCAATGCAGAATGAAGTGAATACTGGGTAGTTTGAGACAGATTTTTAGTTGCAAATGGTCTTCCCAAGTGTCCATCAAATCGATGGTGAAAGCTGGCACCCACCAAGTGGAACTCGTCAGAAGTCCTTGGCATATCTTGTGGTATTGTACAGCGCACACCCACGTAACTTAGTCCCCACCAAACCCCAGCAGGTGTCTAGGGGCACAGCATGTGGAAGTGGACTTTGCCTTTTTCAGCAGTGTATTATTGACTTCACATCCTTTGCCTGGCCCTGCCTGAGGCTCAGCAGTGCACGACTTCTCGTAGATAACTCACAGCTACCACCCACCCCCAACACCTACCCTTGCCTGGTAGAAACAGCCAAAGTATCAGCCCTCGGCGCTGGGTGCCTCTGACCCAAACCGATGAAAGCTGTTTCAAACAAGGTCTGCAGTCACGCAGTCTTCTTGCCCAGCTGGCCACTGACCCAAGGGTTCCGCCTGGCTGGTCTTCCTTTCATTACCCCTTAGGCCACTGCTGTTGCTTTACACTTGTCTCTTTGCAGAATCCCTAAGGAGCCTGTCACCACTCCTCTCCCTTTACCCTACCCCCATCCCAAGATTTTCTTCAGGTTAAAATAAAGAGGATTTTGAAATAAAGTATTTATGAAGGCTCAATACATTGTAAATAATTTTTAAATAAAATAAAAGTCCTTTTCCTGGACTATGGCTGTTTTCCTTGCCCCTGCATCTCAGAGTTCCAAAGTGGTTTTCGTATGAGATGTAGGGTGGGGTGGGGCACACACATAATTACCTTTCCGAAGGGCCACTTGCCTGAAGAGGCACCCCTCTCAAGGCTAGGTGTGAGGTTGCAGGTAAGGTTACAGGAAAGCCCTGTGCTCTGCTTTGGGTGTTATGCCCGAAGTCCGAGTCCCCAGAACTGAGATAATAAGACATCCACAGCAATGCAAAAGCACAAAGAGGTTTATTGCTAGCTCGAGCTAGGGCTCCCGTCTCATCCAGCACAGTGGAGTCTTGACGAGAGCCCTGAGCCCAGAACTACAGCAGTATTTATAGGCTCAGAACAAAGACAGGAAGTTGGCAAGGGCGGATTGGCTGCAGGGGTTTCCTGGTATTTACTAACTGGCCAGTCTTTATTGACTGCAGGGGTTTGCTGGTATTTACTAATTGGCTAATCTTTATTGGCTGCAATTTGGTCCTAACATTGGGATGTCAGATGGGTAAGATCTTGCAGGAACAAATTTCAGAAATGGAAAGTAAAACCCAGATGAAAAGCCAGAGTGTGACTTTAGACAAGAAAGGAGCATGAGGATGAAAATGAGAAGGGCTGGCATTTTTCGGAGCCCTGTGTTTGCGGGGCACTGGACTGGGTGCCTTCCAAGTTCAAGGTCTTAGGGGCCAGATCCAGTCTAGCGTTTAAAGCGATGTGCTGGTCACACTGGCTCACTTCTTCAGGCCCTTTGGAGAGGAGCCCAAGTAGCCCAGTTCCAGTGATTTCCAACCAGAGGCTGGGAAAAGGAACAAGGGAGCAGGGAGGGCTTGTTGCATAGTTATAAACCAAGACAGGAACAAGGGGGCAGCCAACAGGTGGGCAGTCACTGAAGCATTGATGGACTTCGTGGAAGGTTGGAATCTCTGAGGATGAGATGGCTGGATGGCATCACGGACTCGATGGACGTGAGTCTGAGTGAACTCCGGGAGATGGTGATGAACAGGGAGGTCTGGCATGCTGTGATTCATGGGGTCACAAAGAGTCAGACACGACTGAGTGACTAAACTGAACTGAACTGATATGTTAAATACATAGTATGAAACAAATGAAGGTAGTGTTAAACAAAAACAGACTAACAGTAATGTAGAACAGACTTGTGGTTACCAAGAGGGAGATGAAGTATTAGGGAGTGAAGGATTAGGAGTTTAGGATTAGCAGATGCAGTCTGTTGTATACATGATGGATAAACAACAAAGTTCTACTGTAAAGCTCAACGAACTATATTCAATGTCCTGTGATAAATCACAATGGAAAAGAATATACGTATACATTATAACTGAGTCACTTTGCTGTACAGCAGATATTAACACAACATTGTAAATCAACTGCTTCAATAAAATATTTTGAAAAAAGGAGAAATATGTCAAATATTGCAATCAGCTGTTTGTGAATTATAGAGTTGTATGCCATTTTAACTTTGTTAATTTGGGCATTTATATTTTTTCTTAATGATTATGTATTATTTTTATAATTATAAAATTCACTTTTTTTTCAATGACAAAATGAAAATATTATTGTGTTTGCTGAATTTCTCTTTTTTTTTCCTCTTCCATTTTCTTTGTCCTCATCTTTTTTTTTTTTAATTTTTATTTTTACTTTATTTTACGTTACAGTACTGTATTGGTTTTGGCATACATTGACATGAATCTGTCATGGCTTTTAAAAGAAATGATGGTTTAAAAATTGCATTGATTCAAATTTGAGTGAGGCTGCTAAGTCCCTGATAAAAACGTTTGCTGATAGACTAGGAAAGGAGTCATTAGCATTTGGTTTTTTAGGTGTTGTGGCATTTTTCAGTTCTACCATGAAGGAATGTTTAAAGGAAGTTGTCATAATAGTTCATTCTTGGGTATTGACATAAATCACAACATTCTATTTTTCTCTTATTAGAGGGCTTTCTGTTTCCTTTTCTGTGATATTACAGGACTGAAGTCACTAAGAGCTAAAATTATCAATACATTTAGGAGGAAAGGGAAACACTCCTAGAGGAATCAGTTTGCCTTAATTCATTCAAATAATCAAAGCTAACTCATGTGAAGTTGGGAAGATCATAATCTCTATACATAATTATCCCATTTGCTCACTGTGTGTAGAAAATGGGGCCACACTATTCCTGAAGGGCACCTAATTGTCTCTGTCCCAAATCTGATTAAAGTGTGTGTGAGTGTAGATGTGTGTTGTTTGTAAACTCTCACTGTCTTCCTATCCTTGAGAGGGAGGGCAGAGGGAAGAGGAGAAGGAGATATTTTTACTTTGACCTGTCCTTACTGCCAACAAAGGTCATCTAGTCAAGGCTATGGTTTTTCCAGTAGTCATGTGAGAGTTGGACTGTGAAGAAAGCTGAGTGCCGAAGAATTGATGCTTTTGAACTGTGGCATTGGAGAAGACTCTTGAGAGTCCCTTGGACTGCAAGGAGATCCAACCAGTCCATTCTAAAGGAGATCAGTCCTGGGTGTTCTTTGGAAGGACTGACGCTAAAGCTGAAACTCCAGTACTTTGGCTGCCTCATGTGAAGAGTTGACTCATTGGAAAAGACTCTGATGCTGGGAGGGATTGGGGGCAGGAGAAGTAGACCCCGGAGGATGAGATGGCTGAATGGCATCACCAACTCAATGGACATGAGTTTGAGTGAACTCTGGGAGTTGGTGATGGACAGGGAGGCCTGGCATGCTGTGATTCATGGGGTCCAAAGAGTCGGACACGACTGAGCAAATGAACTGAACTGAACTGACCTGCTCTTCTTTGGGGCATCCATAGCACAGCATGTAAGGGGGTCAGACCTACCAGATTGTCATTTGCTGGTTGGAAATACTTGGTATAAAGCCATTTACTTTTAAAGCTGACGCTTCCTTATGAATTCAGTTTCAGTTTTATTTTCCATTTCCTGCCAGGTACTTTCACATACATCTGAGATTACTAAACTGGGGATTACTGTTATGTCACCTGAGTCAGGAGACGCTTGAAGCCTCAGAATCTCTAGAGAGATTTCCATGTTTACCCCTTGACTTCACATAAGTCCCTGGGACAGTGTTTGAGAACCTGGGTTCATTCATGTTTGATTAGCCAATAACATTGCATTAGCAACTGGAAGTACAAGTCCATCTAAAAGGTCCACTTTGTTTGTTTAGTTTATTAGCTTTTGCACTGAAATCAATTAAATCATTGCTGCTGCTGCTGCCAAGTCGCTTCAGTTGTGTCCAACTCTGTGCGACCCCATAGACAGCAGCCCACCAGGCTCCGCATCCGAGGGATTCTCCAGGCAAGAACACTGGATTGGGTTGCCATTTCCTTCTCCAATGAATGAAAGTGAAAGTGAAAGTGAAGTCACTCAGTCGTGTCCGACNCTTCAGTTGTGTCCAACTCTGTGCGACCCCATAGACAGCAGCCCACCAGGCTCCGCATCCGAGGGATTCTCCAGGCAAGAACACTGGATTGGGTTGCCATTTCCTTCTCCAATGAATGAAAGTGAAAGTGAAAGTGAAGTCACTCAGTCGTGTCCGACTCTTGGTGACTCCATGGTCTGCAGCCCACCGTGGGCTTCTCTGCCCATGGAATTTTCCACACAGGAGTACTGGAGTGGGTTGCCATTGCCTTCTCCAAATTAAGCCATTAGTTTAACTTTAACAATATAGTCTTTAGTCAAGGTGAAGGTCAGAAATTCCTAGCTGCCATTGTACAGAAAGTGGAGTGTATCCACTCCAGCCCACATCCTCATAGAACATGGCTTAACATGAAAACAAGGAATATCTTTTGTACTTAGGAATCTAGAAATGGCCTTTTTCTGATTAAAAGGCACTAGTATGGTTTGAAGTCGGTATTTCTTCCCCTCTTTCATTCTTTCCTACACACGAGTTGCTTCTAAAAAAAAGGAAGCAGTTGGTGAAAAATTCTATGTTGGAATTGGTAAAACAATATTTTGAATTTCATTGTTCTCTGTGGTTATCTAAAGTAGTTTGAAGCCTGGATGCTAGCTGCCTGTATGATACCCTCACAGGGACATGTAACAAGTATTTCAAGCTCAACATTCTCACAGCAGAGCTCTTGGTTACCCCGCAGCCATCAGATCACCACCTCCACAAGCTGTAGCTATCTCAGAAAAGGAATCTCCTGTCTACTTGTTTGTTTAAGCAAATCTTATAAGAATTTAAAAAAATTCTTGCTTTCTCTGTCCCCACAGCCAGTCTGTCAGCAATTCCTGTTGACATTACTTCAGAATGTGTCCCTAAATCACTAACTTCTCCCCATCATCTCTGCTACCTCTTTTTCTAATCACCAACATCTCTTCTCTGGATCATTGTCCTGGTCTTCTAACCCGTCTTTTTGCCCCCTTATGATCTATTTTCAAGCAGCAAGAGCCATGTTTTAAAAAATTATTTCCTTGTTTTAATTAATTCATTGTTTTCCATAGCAATTAGAATAAGATCTCTTACCCGTTTACCTTGATTCACAAAGCCCTTTGGATCCAGCCCCCAGTGCTTCTCTGACTGTCCCCCACCACAGTTCTCTGGACCCCTTGACTTTTTCTTCTTTGAGTAAGACAATCAATCAACCTGAGGACCGTTTCCCAACCAGCAATGTGCTTTCCTAATCTTCCCATAGCTGGCTCCTTCTACTATTTAGAAAAAAAATTCTTCTAATTAGTCCAACATAGAGACATTTCCTGGACACCAGACAGTATAAGATGAATCGCCAGCCCACCAAAACTAGACACCATTTATCACATAGCTCTCTTTTATTCTATTTACATTACCCGGGTAGCTGTCACCACCAGTGCAAAGGCGATGAGGGCAGAATCCTCACATGCTTTTTCAGCATTGCATCACCAAGTCTACAGAGGAGGTGCTCAGGAATGACGTTGCACAAACAAAAATTTTTTATGCACTGTGTAATAGCAGCTCGAGAATCAATAGGCTATTTCTGTCTGCTCTTTTTATAGCTGACTGGACTTCATGAGTATAAGGTCTCTGGTATTGTGAGATCTCCACCAGATCTACTTGCAGATGTCTATATGGACTTAGACTATAGAAAACAGTGGGACCAGTATGTACAAGGTGAGTCACACTTGATCTAAAAAAAACTATTAGAAAGTAGAATCTATTCCTATTTACTCTAGCCAGTAGAATGCAATAGGTTTAGTTATGTTATATATGCAATAAGTTTAGTTATATTATGTTTCATTAAAAATTTTGGCTTAAATATCTGAAGTGTTGGGCTTAAATGTGATATTTTGCCCTTACTGCAAGTTTGTTGTCCTCTCTTATATATATACCTGAATATCCAGGTATATGTACCTCGATATATATATATATATACCTGGATATTCCTGAAAGGCTTTTTGGAAGAAGTCATGTTTGAACTTTGCTTTAGAAGTGGAATCAAAGTTTTATAAGTGGAAAGAATACATGTGTATGGGGAAGAGAGAGGTGAGGGGGTGAGTGAAATAAGGATATTTGGCCCAAATAACAGCATTAGTAAAATGAGAAAGACCTGAAACAACATGAAATGTTAAAAAAGGAAGACAACTATGAGCACTTTTATGTTCTTGCATAGTTGTGGTAGCAGAATTGGAATTAGCTCCAAGGGCCTAGGCTGGCCACCTGGCTTCACTTCTTAGATTTTTCCTATAAGTGATGGAGAGTTATACAGAGAATAGATAAGGCATCTTTCTCTCACTTAGAGTGAGCAATGGCCTCTGCCATCTCAGTTCTCAGTCACTGTGAAATAAATACACAGCTAGCTGAGGGGCATACAAATCCTGACAGACCCTTGCTGTGGTCAAGAATTTTGTTTGAAAGTAAGAGAAGCTAACAAATGGCAGTGTAAGGAAAGGAAGAGTTTATTGTTTCACGGCATTGAAAATCCATGAGTATCTGGCCTCCAGGACAGCTGTATTTAGTACTTCATTTCTCCAGTTTGACTGTTTTCTTTTGTGTTGACCACAGTCTCAGGCAGATTCTTGTGTGTTGGCAGAAATGCCACCAGAAGTTGTAGGCTTACATTCTAACCACGTACACAACCACAGGAGGACAGGAACATTCCTACTTATGGTATCCAGATTCCCAGAATTGGCTTCTATTGCCTCAGCATGGATCATGCGCTTATTTCCTGGGGATGTTTGTCATGGTTTGGGGTCATTTAATGTTACCAAATACCCTTACTATTTAGGGTTCATTGTGATGCCCACTAATTCAAGGGAGAAGTCACACATTCTCTATTCATCTTCCTAGCAGTCATGGTTCAGTCATGTGCTGTAGACGCTGGCAGAGCCTCTAATGTGTGGTACTTGGCATTAAGAGTCTGCCCTATGGAGTAGGGTCCAGAGGCTGCAGTAGCTTGACTTCTCTGGAGCAATCCTGAGGTTCCTAACCTAACTATTCCTCCTAGATCTTCTCTGAGCTTCCCGAGAGCCTTTACAAAACCGTTTTTGGGCCTAAACTTGCTAGAATGGCAAGCCAAGACATCCACACGTGCCTTCCCTAAACTAATTGCTGGGATCATGTTTGACTCAATTTCCCAGCCCTGAAATTAACACTGAGTCAGTCTTGCTTAAACCACATTGAGGAGAAGGAGGGGAAGGGCAATGATCTGAAGGAGAAAGAGATTCTGGTGCAAGAAGGGGAGAGTCATAGCAGAGCAGGCAAAAGCAACGGATGTCCATTCCTTCCCTTCCTTTCAAGGACATTTTCAGCCTCTGGTAGTAATGGACTGATAAGTTCTTTACTCCATAGTCTGCTTCTAATAGGTTGTATTTCTTTCAGAAGCTGAATTAAAACACATTTCTGCTGTCAGCACCTCCTCAAGGGGCTCTCTTTGCTCTCTCAGCAGTCTTAGCTTGACTCCTCTATATGTTTAGTTAGAAGCTTCCCCACACAGCTTGAGGGCAGAGGCTGTGCACTTCATAGTATCCCTTTGCTATCTTCCTCCTTGAACTGATGTTATTTGCACACAATAGCATGGTGGACATTATGCAGATTTGCCTCCTGTCTCTGTAGTATAAAGCAAAACGGGAGAGAGGCAAGTAGCGCAGCGTTAGCACAGTTAAGCTCCTTCCTGCTTAGGAAGAACACTAACCTCTCCGAAACCTTCATTAGACAACTGTAAACACTAAACTGCACTGCTCAGTCCCAGGATACTTGTAATATGTCAATAAATTTAAGGTGAGGAGTCAGGTCACAACAGTAGAACTATTGGTATTGCAGTGCCGTCCAATAGTTACCACAATTTAATAACTTGAAATTTTATTTTTTGGAAGCCTAATTTTATTATCACATTCTACCTTAGAATGTGTGTAGCTTCCAATGAATGAATTTTGTTGGATTCATTTATTTTAAATGTGTTTTTAAGTCTTGTAAACACGGTTCCTGGGCAACAAGCTTTCAGTGATAATGACTTTTCTTGGAAGTCAGTGCCTTCTGAGTTAGTGGTTTATCATCCTCTACAAGATTGTCATATCAACACTTTTTGTTAATTGAAGCCAAAGAGACTTCCAGATGCAATAACGTCATTTGATTTTTTTTTTTTTTTTTTTTTAGAACTGTGTGAAATAAAAGTTGATGGAGAAGAAGCGGTCTATTGGCAAATGAAGTACCCTTTTCCCATGTCCAACAGAGATGTATCCTTTCCAAAAGTGAAATGTTAGTCCCTCAGTTATGTCCAACTCTTTGCAACCCCATGAACTGTATTTCCTGTCTGTGGAATTCTCCAAGCAAGAATACTGAGTTAAGTAGCCATTCTCTTTTCCAGGGCATCTTCTGGTTCTAGGGATTGGACTACAATCGCAGGCAGATTCTTTATCATTTGCACTACCAGGGAAGCCCATCCTGGTGTAACACTGATCAGCTTTCTTAGTGTTTCTGTGCCTCGTGGCTGTCACCCAATGGTGGCAGGGCCAGAGTTGTGGACAACAGTCTTTCACTCTTGCGTAAGCATCTGCTAAAGCTGTTGCTTCTTGTGTGGCTTTCAGAGACCTCAGGGTGTGACTTCTGGGCCTGACTACATGTAGCGTCAGTAACTGTGGGCAGCAGCTCACACTTTCCTGAGACCATTTCTAGGAAATCTTTTTGTGTCAGAATTGAGGACCTGAAAAACCTTTTCATAAAGTGTATTCAATACACTCCCTCAGTCTGCAGAGGAGAAAGCAGGGACCCAGAGAGTTAAGGTGACGTAGGCACACAGACAGGTGGTTAGCGGCTGATTTGGGGCTGCAATCTGTTCAGCTCAGTTCAGTCGCTCAGTCATATCTGACTCTTTGCGACCCCATAGACTGCAGCACCAGGCCTCCCTGTCCATCAACAACTGCTGAAGTCCAGCCAAACCCATGTCCATTGAGTCAGTGATGCCATTCAACCATCTCATCCTGTGTTATCCCCTTCTCTTTCTGCCCTCAATCTTTCCCAGCATCAGAGTCTTTTCCAGCGAGTCAGCTCTTAGCATCAGGTGGCCAGAGCATTGGAGTTTCAGCTTTAACATTAGTCCTTCCAATCAACATCCAGGACTAATCTCCTTTAGAATGGACTGGTTGGATCTCCTTGCAGTCCAAGGGACTCTCAACAGTCTTCTCCAAATCCACAGTTCAAAAGCATCAATTCCTCGGTGCTCAGCTTTCTTCACAGTGCAACTCTCACATCCATACCTGACCACTGGAAAAACCATAGCCTTGACTAGATGGACCTTTGTTGGCAAAGTGATGTCTCTGCTTTTTAATACACTGTCTAGGTTAGTCATAAATTTCCTTCCAAGGAGTAAGTGTCTTTTAATTTCATGGCTTCAGTCACCATCTGCAGTGATTTTAGAGTCCCCTCAAAATAAAGTCAGCCACTGTTTCCCCATCTATTTACCATGAAATGATGGGATCGGATGCCATGATCTTAGTTTTCTGAATGTTGAGCTTTAAGCCAACTTTTTCACTCTCTTCTTTCACTTTCATCAAGAGGCTCTTTAGTTCTTCTTCACTTTCTGCCATAAGGGGGTGTCATCTGCATATCTGAGGTTATTGATATTTCTCCGGGCAATCTTGATTCCAGCTTGTGTTTCTTCCATTCCAGCGTTTCTCATGATGTACTCTGCATAGAAGTTAAATAAGCAGGGTGACAATATACAACCTTGACGTACTCCTTTTCCTATTTAGAACCAGTCTGTTGTTCCATGTCCAGTTCTAACTGTGGCTTCCTGACCTGCAAACAGATTTCTCAAGAGGCAGGTCAGGTGGTCTGGTATTCCCATCTCTCTCAGAATTTTCCACAGTTGATTGTGATCCACACAGTCAAAGGCTTTGACATAGTCAAGAAAGCAGAAATAGATGTTTTTCTGGAACTCTCTTGCATTTTTGATGACCCAGCAGATGTTGGCAATTTGATCTCTGGTCCCTCTGCCTTTTCTAAAACCAGCTTGAACATCTGGAAGTTCACGGTTCATGTACTGCTGAAGCCTGGCTTAGAGAATTTTAAGCCTTACTTTATTAGCATGTGAGATGAGTACAATTGTGTAGTAGTTTGAGCATTCTTCGCAATTGCCTTTCTTTGTGATTGGAATGTAAACTGACCTTTTCCAGTCCTGTGGCCACTCCTGAGTTTTCCAAATTTGCTGGCATATTGAGTGCAGCACTTTCACAGCATCATCTTTCAGGATTTGAAACAGCTCAACTGGAATCCCATCACCTCCACTAGCTTTGTTTGTAGTGATGCTTCCCTCAATGCATGCTCTTAAATGAGAACACCAGGTGGGAGTAGCCATGGTCTTGCAGGGTAGGTAGGACAGGAATTGAAGTAACAGTATAAGGGAGCAAACACCAAGTGGAGGAACAGAATCATGTCCCTTTGCTTCTGACTTGTATGAGATGCTGGACTTGATGTTGTGCCTTGACTGGTGGTGTAGTGTGTCTATGTGCGGCAGCGACGAGAGCTGAACTTTGAAGGGCGGAAGGTCCACGTGATCCTGGCCCAGAGCATCTCTGTGCCATGGTTTTCAGAGAAGTCTGGCGTGATCCGGGTGAAGCAGTACAAGCAGAGCCTGGCAATCCAGAGCTATGACTCTTGGAGGAGTGAAGGTAAATCCTGGGCCACCCATGTGAAGGCCACACGGATTGCAGGCCTATCCAATGCAGGGTGTTTTTTCCCTGAGGTCGGAGACTGCGCGTGGGTGCAAAAGAATCAACTGAGACTCAGCTCACCCCAGAAGCTTAGCTACAATGCAAGGTGGATGTTTAAATCTGATCAGTCCATTCATTACTGACTCCATTGTCCAGGTGAAATAAAAGCATCCAAGTGAACCAGAAGGTTTAGAAACTCACTTCAGGAAGGTCCTGTACATGCACAAGCTGGACAGGGGTGGGCAGGAGAGCTGGTGAGACCACCTCTGGGGAGGCAGCTCCTCCTCAGCAAAAACCCAGGGACTCAGAACCTGTCTGCCTTGAGTTCCAGCCTCAGGAAAGAGGCTGGGAGGGGTCCATGCAGCCATCTGCTGGACTGGAATGGATGTGACCTTGAGGCAGCAGTAAATTCTGAACTTAGTTCTGACGTGTTAAGTCTGTCACCTTTATATGTCACTTTACTCACTTTATTATTTATAAACTGGTGTTCAATTTTATCAACTTTTTATAATTGAGATAGTTAATGAGAGAAGTAATTAAATGGGAGATATATCCCATTTAGATATAGATAAGAAGTATCAGTTAATAGCACTAGTCATGCCTAGCAGCAGAATGTGCCTGGGCTGTTTTCCTAAATGTATATATATAAGTCTCCCGTAAGACAAGGCGGAGGCAAGAGTTCACTTAATTCAGTGCTACTTCCTTCCTTAATTTCTGGACTGAGTATAAGCCTGGATATTTCCAGGGGTTTTCCTCTATTTTTCCTTCTTGTAAATTGTGCTTTCTTTCTCTCTCCAGTTTTCATGTATTACTTCAATAACCCAGGTGGCCAAATTCCGTTCTGGATCCTTAACAATTTCACCAAGGTAAGATCCCAGGAGGCAGCAGGGGAGGTGTGTTTGGCAGATGTTAACTTGGCCTGTGGTGCCATCGGTCTGGAGAGATGCACTATGTCGGGCCTTATGCAGTTTGTTTGACTGACTCTGGTTAGGACTGGAGTTACAATACCCAGGACAGCAGCCGGGACAAAAGACATAGAGTCTTTACCTGGAATGCCAGCGCTCCCTGCTTGCCCACCAAGAGCTCATCAGGATCACTCTCTGGAACCTCCAGACAATAGCCTGCCCCTTGTAGGAACAGTGGTGCCTGCGGGCCCTGTATTTGCTTGTGGAGGAGTTAGGCCAAGCTGACTTGGGCAGCAGTGAGGCATGTCCAAGCCTGGGAAAACTTCCAGTTTTGTTCTGGTTTTCTTTTTCTGTTGAGGAGTGGGAGCCTCAGTTGACCCGGATCACCAGAGACTGTCTAGGACCTGGAATTATGCCTGCCATTCAGTCTGCTTTGTAAGGTCCTACTTACTGACTGGAGGGATCACCAGTTCCCTGGGGGAATGAAAAAGCACATAGGCTTTGAATCAAGCACAAGATATTTTGAATCCTGACCTTGTCTCTGACTCTGTAATCTAGGCAAGCCATCAGTTTCTCTCCTCCAAAAAATAGAAATGCATATCCCCACTCTATAGAGAAAGATTAAATAAGACAACATTTGGGGAAATTGGAATGATCAATGCTAACTGAAGGATCACATATCCTGCTTTATCTCCCTGTCTACCCCCATCCTTACCATTTTCTAATTCTGTAAAGCAAGTCCTTTCTCACACTTTTTTGGAAGAGTCCTACAGCCCAAGCAAATCCCATCTCCTATCTTCCTTTTTCTTTCAAAATATAATATCTCAGAAATATCATAGCTTTTTATTAGCAAAAGTAAAATACACATGGTCTTACCACAGTGGCCACCTTGCCTCACCAGTGCCTTGTGTCTTAACCTGTGTCATCATCTGTGGCCACGTTCTGTGGAAATCTACTTGGGGGCCCTATTGTCATTTATTATTCCAAAAGCCATCTTCGTCATCTTTGCCACTTCCTGAAGAATCAAGAGTGAGCACTGTGAGGACATAGAAGTCAGTTTTCTTTCCTTTGCAGAGTGAAATTCCTGGCTTCCTGAGAGACTTGGAGAATGCCTGTCTGAAGTACCACAGAGCCGAAGAGAGAGATTTCTGAGCCTTG
Organism: Oreotragus oreotragus; assembly: GCA_006410675.1. Taxonomy (NCBI): domain Eukaryota; kingdom Metazoa; phylum Chordata; class Mammalia; order Artiodactyla; family Bovidae; genus Oreotragus; species Oreotragus oreotragus. The sequence goes on along the minus strand of SJYX01021566.1, from coordinate 287,926 downwards.
TGTCCGTGGAGTGATGTCCATAGAATGGTGTCTGCAAGTGCCACAAGCGCTGACACTCAGCCTGCCTCTCTCTTTTCCATCCTCAGAGGCCCACACACTCTCCATCACCTTGTCCTCAAGTGTGTTTGCCTGAGATCCACTTCTTTTCCCACTCTCCCTGCCTGGGACCCACTGCTTTCTTTCACTGTTGAATGTGGGTGATGTTAGGGAAACCTTTGATTGTTTATTTTTTAAAAAAGGGGAGTCCTCTAGGGAGCATAGTCATTTCGTTATACCATTCTAGGGTGTTGTGGGTGGAGGATTGATACCACCACCTCGGGGCGACGCATCCCAGTGAGCTGGCTCCTTCCCACACTTGGGTCGTTACAACTCAAGAGGGTGATCCCCTGTTGCAATTGCTTTGCCTTCAGAACTGACTCTCAGTGTGCCAAGACCGGAAGACGCATGTCCGTTGGCCTTATGCTTTGCTGATTTGAGATAACAATCCACTAAACCTCTTCCCATTTCTACTTGGGGAGAATCATGAGCTGTTTTGATTTCAAACCATTTTGAAACAGCGTTGACAATGCATATAGTGTGAGACAGTTTTCGTCTCATCATCCATGCCTAGATTTTTCTCTTTCCCACATGCCACTGGGGAAGACTGCCTGCACCTCTCTAGTTCTGTGTTTTAATGGACAATGAGGCATTAAGATAACTCTGGCATTAAGAGCCAACTTGCTCTGCACACAGCATTGAGATTAATTTTTTTAATGTGTGATTTCCTTCTATGACATTTGGACATGTTGAAAGAATAAGTGTTCATAGCCAGGGAAATATGAATTGGTGGTGTGGTTGACTCTATACACCTTTTTTTTTTTCAGGAATTCTAAAATTATCTGCCTCTCCCACCAACAGAAGACTTCCCTTTTCCTACTTTTCTTTTGAATTTCAAAAGGAAAGCTATTCTGTGGACAAAGGCACAGCCTTATAATCTCAGGGAAAAATTTTAATCACTTTGTGTGATGGTACCAAATCTTGATTACAGGATATACAAATTCAGGATGTAATTCCAGAAGCATGTTCAGTTCAGCTCAGTTCAGTCACTCAGTCATGTCCGACTCTTTGTGACCCCCATGAATCGCAGCACACCAGGCCTCCCTGTTCATCACCATCTCCCGGAGTTCACTCAGATTCATGTCCATTGAAGCATGGGATTTATTAAAATGGGATTACTCAGACTGTCTTTTCTCTCTGGAAAAGGAGGTGTGTTGACTATCAAATAAATACACAGTATTTATACTTGTCTTGTCTACAGTCTCTTTTCTGCCTTATTCCCTATGAATGAGACCGTTAGGTCTCCTTGGTTTGCAAGTGAAATCCAACCTAACTCATGGACTTGAACATAAAAAAGAATTTGAGGCTCACTTACATGCAAAGTCAGGTGTAGAGTGGCTTCAGGTAGTGGATGATACAGGTGCTTGACAGAAATCAGCTCTGTTCTTCTTTGAGGTTTCTTTGATTTGGGACCATGTTTAGTGGCAAGATTGCTGTTAATAGAAAATGGAAGACCTGCATCTTCCTGGGTTCACACCGAGTCAAAAAAAAAAATTTCTTTCAGTAGATCCCGAACCATCCCATGATTCCCTTTAAACCATGTACCAATCCCTGTCCCAGTGACTAGTCATGTGGATAGAATTCTGCAAATAAGTGAATACTTCAGAAATGTATCATTAAAATAGCACTATCAGTAATGTAGGGCCTATCTTGTGGCTCAGATGGTAAATAATTTGCCTACAATGCAGGAGACGCGGGTTCAATCCCTGGGTTGGGTAGATCTCCTGGAGAAGGGAATGGCTATACACATCAGTATTCTTCCCAGGAGATTTCCATGGACAGAGGAGCTGCAATTTAATTTTAGGTAAAGTAAATCTTAATGTCTCATGTAATAGAGGTCAAGTTGACTGTTTATATATAAAGTCATTGAAATACAAGCACTAGGATTATAGTCTTTCAGCAGAGAATCCACATGAAATGGTATCGTGCAAACTAACAGTGTCTGATCGAGTTTCTACATGTGAAAGTGAAAGTGTATGTGAAAGCATTAGTTGACAACTCTTTGTGACCCCATGGACTGTAGCCTGCCAGTCTCCTCTGTCCATGGAATTCTCAAGGCAAAAATACTGGAGTGGGTAGCCATTCCTTACTCCAGGGGATCTTCCTGATGCAGGAAGATTTCATGCACTGCAGGCAGATTATTCGCCAAGTTTCTAGGTAAGACAGCTTTAAAAATCACTGTTTGCTATAATTAGTAGAGTTAAAACGCTTTGGCATTCAAGTTTACTAAATTGGAGAAGATAGTACCAAACAGTGGGAAGAATAGAACCCCTGACCAAACAGTAAATGCCAGAGGACCAAAAAACATGGGACTGGCACTTTGGAGTTTGAGCTAGATTTTTACAATATGACTCTCTGCAGGGGCTGAATGTATCATTTGGAATTTAATGTTATAATTATATTCTCATTCTTCTAACTCTTTGTTTCACCTATTTCATCTGTCCCTCTGAGTAGATAAGATCTTTGTGGGTAGAAACTCTACTTTCTCTTAGATTACTGACCCCTAAGCGAGTATATCCTAGGCACTCAAATGGTATCTAATGAGGGACTTTAATGATCTGAAGATTGATCACACACACCCAGAAGGCAAAACATATCTAGATACAGAGGTTAGATTTGATTACATGAAACATCATTTTAATGTTTAATAATCTAATTCAAGGCAATTTTCCCCACATCATCATTTTAGGTGTTCTTGATGCCTCAGGATCTCTAGGGTCTTTCCTTGAAAGTGCACCAGTCCTTTGCTTATAATGGGGTAACTTTGCTGATGTGGCTAGAGGTTATACTTCAATGTTACAAAAATCTTACTGTCTAGACAGTCCAGCTGAGATTAGTCAGGATTTCAGGATTTTGATGACTAAAGTAGCAACTACTCTCAGTGCTATTTTTTCCCCACAATCTAATTATTCATACTGCATAACAGTTTAAAGTTAATAATGACCTTGGAACTGAGGAATTCCAGTAGACGATCACTTTATGAAAATGTTGCTATGTCACATTGAGCATCCTGGCCTGGCTCCTGGCTGAGATTCCTCACCAAGGATCCCCAGCTCGACGTCCTGCTCTTTAAAACTCCTTCTTCCCAGCTGGGTTTGAAAGAGAGAAAGCAGGAAGAGCCCATTCAGTCCTCACATTTCTGGGGGCACCAGCCAGTCGGCTCAGAGAATTATCTTGAAATGCTTTGAGATCTGTATTCACTTCACAGGTGTTTCTCAATGGTCTGGGATCCATCGGTCCAGGGGACAGCACAGTAGCTCCTTGGATAAGAAGGGGCTTGGGGTCCACTCTCAAGGAGCGACACAGTGGAGAAGCTGTTGAAGGATGACAAATTGTGAGAAAGGGCAAATAAAGTGGGTTAGAATCTAAACCTGGGGCACCAACCAAATCTGAGGGGTTGCAGAGAACATGTTGGAGTTGGCTGGATGAAGCTTGGAAAAGAAGAATCTTTAACATGGAAGGAACCATTTCCATAAAATCCCTTAAGCAGAAGAGCCAGTCAGGTTGCAGGAAAGTCCAAAGNGAGAAAGGGCAAATAAAGTGGGTTAGAATCTAAACCTGGGGCACCAACCAAATCTGAGGGGTTGCAGAGAACATGTTGGAGTTGGCTGGATGAAGCTTGGAAAAGAAGAATCTTTAACATGGAAGGAACCATTTCCATAAAATCCCTTAAGCAGAAGAGCCAGTCAGGTTGCAGGAAAGTCCAAAGGATCTGAACAATGAGAGTGGAGGAAGACGTTGCTCACATGTGGCTGAAGAAGGAGGCAGTGAGGCTATAGGAGATCCTGAGAGCTATGGCGAGGATTTTGGACTTTCTAGCCAGAATGTAAGTGAAGTTTGAAGAATTTTAGGCTGAGCAGTGACCCGATAAAGCATAGTCATTCCTAACACCAGCTCACTTCCCCCCATGGTTCTCCACCATCTCTATCATCCCTCTGGCACTGTCATGGAGGTGCTCTCCAAGATGCTGTGAGCCTTTCCACTCTGTATCCCTAGCACTCTCAGTAGTCCACATCCAAACCTAATTTCTAAGGCAGAGCAGCAGGCTCTGAAACTTAATTGGAGAAAAAGTGAACATCCATGCCCATCGCCCTGATGCACCTGGCCCATGCTGCGGGCAACGTGCCTTCCAGTGTGAGTGCACCACACACCCCGTGAGAGCAGGGTCAGTGCAGGAGCCAGAAGTGGTGGCGGGAAAAGGAAGCCACACAACATGTAAGCAGGGCTACCTTCACCAAAGTTCAACTTTGTACACAACTCTCCAACTACAAGGAAGAACACTATNGACTTAAATTGAAGAAAGAAGGGAAAACCGCTAGACCATTCAGGTATGACCTAAATCAAATCCCTTATGATTATACAGTGGAAGTGAGAAATAGAATCAAGGGATTAGATCTGATAGATAGAGTGCCTGATGAACTATGGATGGAGATTTGTGACATTGTACAGGAGGGCAGGGATCAAGACCATCCCCATGGAAAAGAAATGCAAAAAGCAAAATGGTTGTCTGAGGAAGCCTTACAAAAAGCTGAGAAAAGAGAAGCTAAAGGCAAAGGAGAAAAGGAAAGATATACCCATTTGAATGCAGAGTTCCAAAAATAGCAAGGAGAGAGAAGAAAGCCTTCCTCAGTGATCAGTGCAAAGAAATAGAGAAAAAGAATAGAATGGGAAAGACTAGAGATCTCTTGAAGAAAATTAGAAATACCAAGAGAACATTTCCTGTAAAGATGGGCACAGTAAAGGACAGAAATGGTATGGACCTAACAGAAGCAGAAGATATTAAGAAGAAGTGGCAAGAATACACAGAACTGTACAAAAAAGATCTTCATGATTACAATGGTGTAATCACTCATCTAGAGCCAGACATTCTGGAATGTGAAGTCAAGTGGACCTTAGGAAGCATCACCACGAACAAACTTAGCAGAGGTGGTGGAATTCCAGTTGAGCTGTTTCAAATCCTAAAAGATGATGCTGTGAAAGTGCTGCACTCAATATGCCAGCAAATTTGGAAAACTCAGCAGTGGCCACAGGACTGGAAAAGATCAATTTTCATTCCAATCCCAAAGAAAGGCAATGCCAAAGAACTCTCAAACTACTGCACAACTGGACTCATCTCACATGCTAGCAAAGTAATGCTCAAATTTTTCCAAGTGAGGTTTCAACAGTACATGAACCATGAACTTCCAGATGTTCAAGCTGGATTTTGAAAAGGCTGAGGAACCAGAAATCAAATTGCCAACATCCGTTGGATCATCAAAAAAGCAAGAGAGTTCCAGAAAAACATCTACTTCAGCTTTATTGACTACACCAAAGACTTTGACTGTGTGGATCACAAGAAACTGTGGAGAATTCTTAAAGGGATGGGAATACTGACTACCTTACCTGCCTCCTGAGAAATCTATATGCAGGTCAAGAAGCAACAGTTAGAACTGGACATGGGAGAATGGACTGGTTCCAAATTGGGAAAGGAGTACATCAAGGCTGTATATTCAGTTCAATTCAGTTCAGTTGCTCAGTCATGTCCAACTCTTTGTGACCCCATGAACTGCAGCATGCCAGGCCTCCCTGTCCATCACCAACTCCTGGAGTCCACCCAAACCCATGTTCATTGTGTCGGTGATGCCATCCAACAATCTCATCCTCTGTTGTCCCCTTCTCCTCCTGCCTTCAATCTTTTCCAGTATCAGGGTCTTTTCAACTGTGTCAGCTCTCTGCATCAGGTGGCCAAAGTATTGGAGTTTCAGCTTCAACATCAGTCCCTCCAATGAACACCCAGGACTGATCTCCTTTAGGATAGACTGGTTGGATTTCTTGCAGTCCAAGGGACTCTCAAGAGTCTTCTCCAACACCACAGTTCAAAAGCATCAATTCTTCAGTGCTCAGCTCTCTTTATAGTCCAACTCTCACAACCATACATGACTACTGGAAAAACCCTTCTTATTTAACTTCTATGCAGAATACATCATGCAAAATGCTGGGCTGGATGAAGCACAATCTGGAATCAAGATTGCTGGGAGAAATATCAATAACCTCAGATATGCAGATGACACCACCCTTATGGTAGAAGCAAAGAGGAAATAAAGAGCCTCTTGATGAAAGTGAAAGAAGAGAGTGAAAAAGCTGGATTAAAATTCAACATTCAAAAAACAAAGATCATGGCAGCTGGTCCCATCACTTCATAGCAAATAGAAGGGTAATAGTGGAATCTACGACAGACTTTATTTTCTTGGGCTCCAAAAATCACTGCTCATGGTGACTGCAGCCATGAAATTAAGACACTTGCTCCTTGGAAGAAAAGCTATGACAAATATAGACAGTGTATTAAAAAGCAGAGACATAACTTTGCCAAAAAAGGTCCATGTAGTCAAAGTTGTGGTTTTTTCAGTTGTCATGTATGGATGTGAGAGTTGGACTATAAAGAAAGCTGAGTGCCGAAGAATGGATGGTTTTGAACTGTGGTGTTGGAGAAGACTCTTGAGAGTCCCTTGGACTGCAAGGAGATCCAACCAGTCCATCCTAAAGGAATCAGTCCTGAAAATTCATCCTGAAGTACTGATGCTAAATCTGAAACGCCAATACTTTGGCCACCTGATGTGAAGAACTGACTCCTTGAAAAAGACCCTGATGCTGGGAAAGATTGAAGGCAGGAGGAGAAGGGTACGACGGAGGGTAAGATGGTTGGATGGCATCACTGACTCAGTGGACATGAGTTTGAGCCAGCTTTGGGAGATGGTGATGGACAGGAAAGCCTGGCATGCTGCAGTCCATGGGGTTGCAAAGAGTCAGACACGGTAGAGTGACTCAACTGAACTAAAAATCATCACCATCATCCATCTTCAGAACATATTTATTCATCTTGCAAAATGTACCCACAAATCACTCACTCCATTTCCTCCTCCTCAGTCTCTGAACCACCATTCTACTTTGAAAAAATATTAATTATAGCGCGAGCTTCTCTAATTGAGGCTCGCAGGCTCAGTGGTTTGGGGCACAGGTTTAGTTTTTCCGAGGCACGCGGAACCTTAGTTCCCTGAGCTGATCGAACTCACACCTGCGTCGGAAGGCAGATTCCTCACCACTGGACCACCATGGAAGTCCCTCTGCTTTCTATCTCCGAAAGAGACAGCAGAACTTTAGTTCTATCTTTATTTATTGCATAGAAGTGGAAACATACCTGTGTTTTTGTAACTAGTTTATCTCATTAAGCATATTGTCCTCAAGGTTCCTCCATGCAGCGGCTTCTGTCAGAATTCCCCCCTTTAAACAGTCCGAATAATAATCTATTGTGTGGGGTCATCGTCCTCTGAACTGTTCCCTCCCCCCAATTCATGTATTGAATCCTCAAGTCAATGTGGACTTTAGGGATTCGTTCTTCATGAAGGTAACTAAGGTTAAATGAGGTAGTAAGGTGGGACCCCGATCCCAGACAACTGGGGTCCTTATAAGAAGAGGGGCACCAGAGCACTGTCTGTGTGCAGAGGAAAGACCGCAGGAAGACGCAGAGAGGAGGGGATTTGCAGAACCAAGGAGGGAGGTCTCACCAGAGACTGACCCTGAAGGCACCTTGACCTTGGACTTCCAGCCTCCAGAGGTATGAGAAAATACATTAAGCCACCTCGCCTGCGGTACTTTGTTATGGCAGCCCTGGAAGTCTAAAGGATATGTATATATCACATTTTGTCCAGACAGCCAGCCATTGATGGACACTTAAGCTGTTTCACCTTTTGGCTGTTGTGAATAACACTGCTCTGAACACAGGTGTACAAACACCTGTCGTAGTGCCTGCTTTCACTTCCAGTATACACCCAGAAGTGGAAATGCTGGATCACATGGTCATTCTGTATTAAATTTTTTGAAGACTCATCACACTTACCTGCAGCAACTTCACCGTTTTACATTCCTGCCAGCACTGCATGGCGTTCCAATTTCTCTGTATCTCTCATTTTTAAAACATTTAAGTTTGATATTTGGGTTCCTGGGAAGAATATGTGGCTACTCAGTATTGTAGTCCTGGGATCCCCCATCCCCTTGTTCAAATATGTCTTAATTTGCTTTCCTGAAAGCAGTAATGTACCAGTGAACAGTACTGCTTTTGAAGGTGGGGTTCAAAATAAACAGGAACTTTGATGCCATTTTGCATCAGCATTGCTTCACCAAAAACTACTGTAAAATTCTGAGGTGCTTGATTAGCTTGGGTCACTTATGTTAAAAGTGAAAAAAAGTCACACACACACACACACACCTCTTACCCAGTAGTGACCTCATCTGTGTTAACAGAAGCCTATTTTCTACCTTGCTTCTCCAGGTAGTTCAAAAGTAGCAGACCATATGTTATCTGGGGCTTTCCTAGTGGTCCCGTGATTAGGACTGCACTTTCACTGCAGGGGGTGCAGGTTCGATTTCTGGTTTGGGAACTAAGATCCTGCATGCCCCCCATCTCAGAAACCATTCCCTGAGCTGAATGCTGGTATTTGTGATCCTGATATTATCTGCTTTCAGATTCACGTTTCACAGAGTCATGTAGCTCATACATAGAGTTCAGGAATATATTTCTTCATATAAACTGTAAACTCTATTAATACTCTCTGCTAAGTAGGACAGCTTCATGAAATCTGTCTTTATACTTATTTCCACTTTTCATAGATTTAAGGAGCCACTGGAGGACTAGTTTTCACAAACATAAAAATAATTACCTCAAAAAATTGCTAAAAAGCAAATTTTTTTTATCATGTTTCCCAGTGTAGTATTAGTAATCACTGAATACTTCAATGAGTCTGGGATCATGTTTAAAGCTTTTAATTATTCTCTACTGTTCCTAGACTATCTCCTGCACATATCAAAGAATGGGGATATATTTTTCAAATAGCTCTGCTAGATTCTAACTGTTCCCTAGGAATTATTTACAGTGACTACAGTATTTTTATCTCTCAGGCTACTTCAGCTGAAACGTGCTGGAGTAAAACTGGCAAGTGAGAATCAATATTTAACTGACATTCCACTTGGACATTTTACTCTAGTTTCAAAATGGCAACCCACTCCAGTATTCTTGCTTGGAGAATCCCATGGACGGAGGAGCCTGGTGGGCTACAGTCCACGGGGTCGCAGAGAGTCAGACATGACTGAGCGACTTCACTTTCAAGCTTTGATGTTTAATAATTGATTGAGGGAGGGGGCAGAGGTCAGCTCATTCTACTCAATGTTTTTCTGAGTGATTTGAACAGAGGAAAAAGCACACTGTTTAGTTTGCAGAAGGAATCAACCTAGGAGAAAGAGAGTGAAAATTAGGTGATAATTTGGGGTGTAAATGACAATATTTTCAAATTAGAACTGAAACCAACAAGATTGTAATTTAACAGAAAGAAATATGAACCTTGTACTTATGTTAAAAATTTAGTAACACAAGAAAAGATATTTCATGGTGTGGTATATCATGATGTGGTTGGCTGATGCAGAGTTTGTAGCCGGCTACAAACTCTGATTGAGCCCAGAGGTGAGCCTTCTTGCTGACAAAGCTGGTTAATCCAGAGTCTCTGTTCAACAGACAAGGGGCCACATGGTAGCAGCAGTTGTGAGGAACACTATGTTTCTCTAAAATTTTTATTTTATATTGGGGTATCCCCCATTAACAATGCTGTGATCCTTGCAGGTGGACAGCAAAGGGACTCAGCCATATATATCCATGTATCCATTCTGCCTCAAACTCCCCTCCCATCCAGGCTGCTGTATAACACCAAGCAGCGTTCCATGTGCTATACAGTAGGTCCTTGTTGGTTATCCATTTTAAATATAGCTGTGTGTACATGACCATCCCAAACTCTCTATCTATCCCTTCCCCCATCCTTCCCCCCCCAACCAGCAACCATAAGTTTGTCCTAAGCCTGTGACTCTGTCTCTGTCCTGTAGTAAGTTCATCTGTATGATTTCTTTTAGATTCCACATGTGAGGGATGTCATATGATATTTCTCCTTTTCTGTCTGACTTACTTCAGTCAGTATGACGATCTCTGGGTCCACACATGTTGCTGCAAATGGCACTATTTCCTTCTTTTTATTACTGAGTAATATCCCACTGTATATACGTATCACGTCTTCTTTATCCAGTCCTCTGTTGGTGAACATTCAGATTGCTTCCACGTCTTGACTATTGTAAACAGTGTTGTGTGTTTGCGCTTAGTCTCTCAGTCATGTCCGAGTCTTTGCGACCCCATGGACTGTAGCCAGGCTCCTCTGTCCGTGGAGATTCTCCAGGCAAGAGTACTGGCGTGGGTTTGCCATTCCCTCTCCAGAGGATCTTTCTGACCCAGGGATCAAACCCCGGTCTCCCTCATTGCAAACAGATTCTTTACCATATGAGCTACAGGGAAGTTCCTATGAGCAGCATGCTTTAAGGGAGGTGTTGATGATAGGATGGGAGGCACCAGGACCACATCACACAAAGAAAACTGTAGGGAACCGGGGAGCCCAACTTGCAAAATAACTTAGTCTGAGCCTTTCTCCATGTCTGACAGGTGGTCCCCCAAGAGAGGGATTAGTCACTAAGATTCAGAATTCAGACCATATTACAGGAAGGCATATTTCAGTTCAACATAAGAAAGAATAATTTGACCTGTCCAAAAATGGAATGTGCTTCTGTGCTGGGAATATTTTGGCAGTTGGATGGGCACCAGCCTTGGGGGGCAGCCCTAAACTAAGGTATGAGGTTAAACCTGCTGACCAATCCCAGACCCCAAACACTGGAAATGTGCCTGTCTCTGCCAATACTGTGGGTGCAATAACTGGCTCTGGGACTGTATTACTGTGATGGCCAAAACCTACTGGCAACCCACATGGATTAATATATCACTAATGCAACAGGGTGTCTGTTTATTTTACATGGGAACGTTGCCCTGGTCTCCGAAGCAGAAGCCACAGCCGGTAACTCTTAATGACCCATTCTCAGAGGCTCTGAACAGCAGCTGAAATGTGGATTCTCCTGCATTGTAGGCAGATTCTTTACTGTCTGAGCCACCAGAGTAGTTATTTCCTTCTTCAGGGGATCTTCTTGAGCCAGGCATTGAACCTAGGTCTCCTGCACTGCAGGCAGATTCTTTAACCCGATCTTCCCAGGTGGCAACACTGGTAAAGCATGACCCTGCCAATGCAGGAGAGAGACATAAGAGACACGGGTTTTATCCCCGGGTCAGGAAGATCCCCTAGAGAAGGGCATGGCTACCCATTCCAGTATTATTGTGTGGGAAATCACATGGACAGAGGAGCCTTGTTGGCTACAGTCCATGGGGTCTCAGACACGACTGAAGCAACTTAGCATACACACGTGACGGCTCTAACTTCAAAACCTTCTGTCTTTAAGATTCTTTTGTGTCTGTGTGATCCCAAGGACTACAGATCCTGAGGATTTCTGCTTGTCGCCACCTAGATTGCCTGTCATGCTCGCTGCTTCATTTGAAGCCATCATGTGACCTAACAGCATTATGTGGAGTGAAAGTGTAGATGATCCTGAGCTGTCAGCATGCATAACACGTCCTGTCTGGAGTGTAATCTCATTTTAAAAGGGATCTGACTGTGAGCAATTAGCGACAGAAACCTGGGGGGCAGGTTGCAGGGATGAGTAACAAGTCACACAGTATTTGCAGGGACAGGGTGTGGTCACATAGCCACATAACCAAGCCATCAGCTCTTTCCCTGCATAAACACAGTTGCTCACTGCAGTTTCGTTTTGGTCACCTGAATAGACCCTTCCAGACAGCTTCTGTCTGACTCTTCAGCCAGTTATGTGCCCTGAAGACCTCGCCCTCTCTAACAAACAAACATTGCAACAATTTCCCCACTCATCATGAGCCACGTTTATAATGATCTACCAGCTTAAGTACCATAAAATTTCACAGGTTTCCACATTCCACACCAACACCGTTCAATTAGTTGCTCACTGCAGTTTCGTTTTGGTCACCTGAATAGACCCTTCCAGACAGCTTCTGTCTGACTCTTCAGCCAGTTATGTGCCCTGAAGACCTCGCCCTCTCTAACAAACAAACATTGCAACAATTTCCCCACTCATCATGAGCCACGTTTATAATGATCTACCAGCTTAAGTACCATAAAATTTCACAGGTTTCCACATTCCACACCAACACCGTTCAATAGGAATCATATGCAACCCACATATATAATTCAAAATGTCTTAGGAATCACACTTTTTTTTTTTTTTTTTACTGGAGTGTAGTAGTTGATTTACAATGTTATTCTAGTTTCGGGTGTACAGCAAAGTGATTCAGATATACACACACAATTATATATTCTTTCTCAGATTCTTTTCCCTTATAGTTTATTGCAAGACACTTATAGTTTCCCCTAGAAGCCACATTCTAAAAGTTAAATCAGGTGAAATCACTTTAATAATGTATTTTATTAATCCAATATATCCATATGGTTATCATAATATGAAATCAATGTCAAAAATTATAAATAGAAAGTTTTACATTCTCTCTTTTGTACTAAGTCTTTGAAATCTGGGATGTGAATTTAACTCACAGCATGTCTCAGTTTGGACTGGACCCTCAACAAGTTCCCAAAACCACTAGCGTGTTTACCATTTTGGAAAGTGCTGCGTCAGACTTGTTAAAGCTCAGATGAATATTTTCTTAGAACATCCAAATATACAAGCATCCAGTTGATGGGTTTTTCACTAAGTTTCTACAAAGAAATATCAAAACACTTTTGACCCGTGACTTCTCTGTGAGGTCAACTTTTATAATTAGGATGAATAATAATTAATCAATTATGGTGAAGAACATCTAGACACTTGCTGTGTATAAATAGAAATGATTAACTTATTACTGTGGTGATATAGTACAAAAACAGAACAACTATACAGGCTACCAGAATTTCAACTATTGATGATCAGGTAGTGTCTACCTAGACTAGGAATCTAGGAATTCATAGTGTGGCTCCTAGATTATTTTTAATGTTAGTGAAGAAAACAACACATATAGAGTAGGCTCATAGCTTTCTGTCCTTCTTTACAAAGGACTGAAAGATTCAGTTCAGTTCAGTTCATTTCAGTCGCTCAGTCGTGTCTGACTCTTTGCGACCCCGTGGACGGCAGCACACCAGGCCTCTCTGTCCATCACCAACTCCTGGAGTTTACTCAGACTGATGTCCATTGAGTCAGTGATCCCATCCAACCATCTTATCTTCTGTCAGCCCCTTCTCCTCCTGCCTTCAATCTTTCCCAGCATCAGGGTCTTTTCAAATGAGTCAGCTCTTCACATCAGGTGGCCAAAGTATTGGAGTTTTGGCTTCAACATCAGTCATTCCAATGAACACCCAGGACTGATCTCCTTTAGGATGGACTGGTTGGATCTCCTTGCAGTCCAAGGGACTCGCAAGAGTCTTCTCCAACACCACAGTTCAAAAGCATCCATTCTTCGGCACTCAGGTTTCTTCACAGTCCAACTGTCACATCCATATATGACTACTGGAAAAACCATAACTTTGACTAGATGGACCTTTGTTGACAAAGTAATGTCTCTGCTTTTTAATATGCCATCTAGATTGGTCATAACTTTCTTTCCAAGGAGTAAGCATCTTTTAATTCCATGGCTGCAGTCACCATTTGCAGTGATTTTGGAGCAAGATCATAGCTTTTAAACAGGGTCCAATTTGAATCTCATTTCCCTTTAGAGAGGAATATTTTTCTTTTCACCTTGACAGTGGGAGAAAGATTTTAAGGTCTTCTTTGTGGAAGAATAGTTTCTTTTTAGAGCAAGGTTAAATCTGATGTTCATCTGTTTGGCACCACGATACTTTCTGTGTAATATCATTAAACACTTCTCACTATAACAGTTCAGGGCATTGCCTTCAGTTGTCTCAGGCCTAATCTTGTCTATTAGCATTAGAGAAGATACAGGGATGGCAAAAGGTGATGGAAATAGCAGAAATGGTTAGAATGAGGATAATATGGTAATAGGTACCGCCAGGCATGTGCTATGTGCCAGGTTCATGTATAGACACAGCTTACCTATACACCGTAGCTCCCAATTCTTACTACAACTGCGTGAGGTTGTCAGATGTGGTTTCATTGTTCAGATAAGAAACCGCCTGAGAAGCAGTCTTTGAGAAGGTTACAAACCTAGTCTGCAATAGAATTCAGATAAAGTATGGTCCGTTTTCTCTGCTGCACACCAGAAACCACCCAATAAAGCAAAATAAATGGAAAAGGAAATGGTTTGCTGTAAACCCATTGCAAGCCTCAAGACATATTGAATGAAAGGGCAGAGTGTAAATTATATGATATAAACTTGGTTGGGGGAAATAAAGCATTTCATCACTTCCCTGTACAACAAAGAAGAGGGAACAGCGGAAGGGGCAGTGACAGCAGCGGCGTCCCGAGACCATCATAAATACACTGCACAGAAAGTGAAATTCCAGGGAGACAGGGAAAGCTGAGGAGGAGGAGGGACTGGATGTGTAGGTGACAGGTATGATCAAGAGACCAAAGCAGAGGGAAAAAAGTAATTCAGGTGACCATTATATCAGTGGCTTTCAAACTTTCCTGACTGCAGCCCGGAGTAAAAAATATATTTTACACAGGGACCCAGTTAACTAATGCTGTGTGAGTGTGAGTGTGTGTGTGTGTGTGTGTGTGTGTGTGTATACAGGTGCAAAGGGGGTTCACTGGACAAAGGATAGTCTTGTATTTTTTTTTTATTTCAAATATGTTTAAAAAATTTTTATCTTGTATTGAATAATAGTTGATTTACAGGGTGTTAGCTTCAAGTGTACAACAAAGTGATTCAGTTATACATATATACATGTATCTATTCTATTTCAAATTCTTTCCCCATTTAAGTTATTATAAAATTTGAGTATAGTTTCCTGTGCTATACAGTAGGTCCTTGTTGGCTATCTGTTTTATATACAGTAGTATGTACATGTAAATCTCAAACTCCCAATTTATCCCTCCCCTCTCTTTTCCCTTTGGTAGTCATGAATTTGTTTTTTATGTCTGGGAGTCTATTTCTGTTTCATAAATAAGTTCATTTGTACCATTTTTTAGATTCTGCATCTAAGTGATATCATATAATATTTGTCTTTGACTCTCTGACTTGAGAAGGGACAGTCTGTTAAACAAGTGTTGCTACAACAATTGAAGAGCCACATACAAAAAAGTTGAACTTCAATGCGTGTCTCTCATCATATACATTTTTTTAACCATGCAACTTGTGGGATCCTAATTCCCTGACCAGGGGTCAAACCTGGGCCCCCTTCAGTGGAAGTGCAGAGTTCTAATTGCTGGACTGCCAGAGAATTCCTGACATATACAGAAAATGACTTGAAATGGATCATAAACCTAAATGAAAAACCCCAAACTATAAAACTTCTAAAGAAAACATAAGAGAAAACCTTTGTGACCTTGGGTTAGGTAAATAACTTTTTAGACTCAACATTTTAAGATGATCCATAAAAGAGTTAATTTATAAATTGGTCTTTATCAAAGTTAAAACTTCTATTCTCCATAAGACACTGTTAGGAGGATAAAAATAGAATGACAGTCTAGAAGAAGATATTTGCAAAATACATATTGATAAAAGACTTGTAGCCAGAAATAACTCTCAAAACTCTCCATAATGAAACAACACACACACACACACAAGGGCAAAAGACGGACCCCTTATCAGAGAAGACACACAGATGGCAAATCAGCACAAAATGCTCAATATTATTAGCTGTTACAGAGGCGCGGGCCAAAATTACAATTAGATAGCGTCACCCACTTATCAGAAGGGCAAAACATTAAGACAGACTCTACCGTGTTTTGGCATGGATGCAGAGAACACTGCAGTGTTCAGTAGAATACTGCTGGTGAGAATATAAAACAAATGACCACTTTGGGGATCAATTTGACAGTATTTTAGGTTAATACACCTACCGTATGACCCAACCATTCCACTGCCAGGTTTTACCTAAGAGAAATGAAAGCATATGTCCACACAACGGTCTGTACACAGATGTTCACAGCAGCTTTATTTGTAACAGCCCCAAAGTGAAAACAACCCCATAGTCCATCACCAGGAAAATGAATACGCCAGGTGTTGCATATTCATACAACAAGATACTATTTATCGATAAAAAGGAATAACCTATTGATATATGAGTGATTTCAAAATAATTATACTTAGTGTCAGTAGCCAGACAAAAGAGAGTGCATGCTATATGATGCCATTTATATAAGCTTGTAGAAAATGCAATTAGTTTATAGTAACTGAATGCAGATATGTGGTTGCCTTGATATGGGAAACGGTAGGGAGTGAGAAAAAGAGAGGATTTATAAAGTGGCGTGAGGAAATTTGGAGGTGATGGGATATGATTTTTATTTTGATTGTGGTGATAGTTCATGGGTAGGGTTGCCAGATTTATCAAGTGAAAATACAAGGCACCCAACTAAATTTGAATTTCAGATAAAGAATATTTTTTAGTACAATTATGTACCATACAATGTTTGGAATATAGTTGTACAAAAAATTACTTACTGTTTATCTGAAATTCACATTTAACTGGATGTTCTGTATTTATCTGACCCCCGGTTCATGTATGTATACATTTGTGGAGGGGTGGAATGGAGGGAGTATACATGGAATGTATACATACAGCTGATTCACCTTATTGTACAACAGAAGCTAACACAACACTGTAAAGCAATTATCCCCCAATTAAAAAATAAATTTAAAAAACTTAGGATGCAGTTTACTGTATGTCAGTTACACTTCAATAAAGTTGCTAAAAACAAGAAACTGGATCAACCAAGGAGGATGTGATGACTTTCCCTGGTCCTCCCAGCATCGGCAGCCACACCAGGACCAAAGTCCCAGTGCCATTTTCCCTATTTCAAAGGCTCTGCTTGCTCTTCCAAGCTGATTCAAGAAGAAAATGTTTACTCACAAGGAGGGAAAAATAGACCCCCAAAGTATGGACATTCAGAAATGGACTGACAAGGAACTTTAAATTAGTTTATAATGTATAATCTCTGCTCTCACATGTGAAGTCTGATATTTCACCTGTTTGCAAACCCATTTATTTATTTTCACTTAAAACAATCGTTTTATCACGTTCACAGATTACAGATTCTTTGGGTCAGAAATTGGGAAAGGGCACAGCAGGGTGGCTGGTCTCTGTTTGCGTGACATCTAGGGTCTCACCGAGGAGGGTTCAGTCTATGAGTAAGAATCCTCTTGAGGCATCATCATTCACAGGTCAATGGTTGACGGTCATTGTCTACTTAGACCCCTTCTGGGGCCGTCAGACCAAGGCTGCCCCTGGTCTCCCTGTGTGGCCTGGATTTCCTCACAACATGGCAGCCTTGAACTTCTTAAATGGGGACCAGGGCTTCAGAGGTGAGTGTCTCAAGAGGCAAGAAGTGGTAGATGCCAGTTCTAAGGGCTGGACCCAGAGATGAGAGCAGTGTCACTTTTGCCATATGCTACAAGCTCATTTTAAAGCAAAATGCCTCAGTATTGTGAATTTGTTCTTGGAATAAACAAGGACTTGTTTCATTTCAAACCCCTTGACTAGTGCCTGGGAACACAAGCAGTTTCCTGGCTGGCTGAGGAGAAAAGTGTAAAGGTGTAATAAAAGGATACAGGGAGCCTGGTAGTCCAGTGGTTAAGACTCCATGCTAGCATTGCAGGGGGGGATGGGTTTGATCCCTGGTTGGGCAGGGCCAAAAAAAAAGATTAAAAAAAAAACGTATCAAATGGATAAACAACGGGTTCCTACTGTATAGCGGAGGGAACTATATTCAATATCCTGGGATAAAAGAAAATGGAAAAGAATATGAAAAAGAATGTACATATATATAAAAATGAGTCACTTTGCTGTACAGCAGAAATCAACACAACATTGTAAATCAACTCTGATAAAAAATGAATTTAAAAAGATACAAAAATGTAGAGAGTACCAATCTGTTGATTACTGCTTATCTGCTTTATATAATCAAACATTTCTCAATAATCCCAATAAGGGGCTTACAAGTTTTTCTTGCAACCTACTTTTGGTCATCTTAAAGCCATTCTTATTTATTTATTTGTCCATGCAATATGGGCCATGTGGGATCTTAGTTCCCCAACGAGGGATCGAACCAAGGCCCCCTGCAGTGGAGGCACTGGAAGTACTGAGTTTTAATCACTGGGTTGCCAGGCAAGTCCCCTTAAAGTTATCTTTACGCATTTATTATATAATTCACAAGCTGGAGAAATACCACTTTCTAGTCTAAATTGCCCTGGTCTAAACAGGAGTCACTTATGGCCATCTAGCAATAAACAACCCTTTCCTGGTGTCCTGTTTATCTGGGGGATGGAGAAGGAATGGCCATATTTCATTGAGGCTAAAAAGTGTTAATTTCATAAACTGCCTTCTAATTCCTCTGTAATTTTGATGTACTTTGCTATCAATGCCTACATTTAAAGTGGTAAGTTTCTTTTCTTTTCTCTTTTGGAAGCAAACCCAGTATTAAGTCAATGGTATGTTTTACAACCCATAGCAGCTGTTTCTACCCAGCCCTGTGTTAGTTAAGCTCTTCTCTCTGGATTAGGCAGTAATTACCATCATCACTCAGAGCATGAACAGAGAGCAATGTGCATCTGCTCAGCTCTTCAAGGGGTGGGTAAAGCCAGTGCCGTTCTTACTCATGTCATTATTTCCAGTCTATCTAGATCATTGATCATCCCACCTACTTTCCTAGGTTTTTATCTGCACTGGCAGCTTAACTATATTTACATCTCCTGACTGATCACTTATGCAACTCTTAACAATATCAACAATCACAGAGTCAGAAATGAGATGGGGCCAAAGTAGAATAAAGCAATACTCTCTTCTGGGACCTTTTATACAAATAAAAAGTAACCTCTTTTGGACTTCCCTGGTGATTCAGTGGCTAAGACTCTGAGCTCCCAATGAAGGTTGGGGAGGCCCGGGCTCAATCCTGGGTCAGCGAACTAGATCCTACATGCTGCAGCTAAGATCCAGAATGCTGCAACGAAGATTGAAGATCCCGTATGCTGCAAATAAGACCCAACTCAGCCAAATAAATAAACATTTTGATTATTTTTTGAAAAGTAATCTTATTTTGGGGGGGGGGCTCCAAAATCACTACAGATGGTGACTGCAGCCATGAAATTAAAAGACGCTTACTCCTTGGAAGAAAAGTTATGATCAACCTAGATAGTATGTTGAAAAGCAGAGACATTACTTTGCCAACAAAGGTCCGTCTAGTCAAGGCTGTGGTTTTTCCTGTGGTCATGTATGGATGTGAGAGTTGGACAGTGAAGAAGGCTGAGCGCCGAAGAATTGATGCTTTTGAACTGTGGTGTTGGAGAAGACTCTTGAGAGTCCCTTGGACTGCAAGGAGATCCAACCAGTCCATTCTGAAGGCGATCAGCCCTGGGATTTCTTTGGAANAAGGCTCTGGTTTTTCCTGTGGTCACGTATGGATGTGAGAGTTGGACAGTGAAGAAGGCTGAGCGCCGAAGAATTGATGCTTTTGAACTGTGGTGTTGGAGAAGACTCTTGAGAGTCCCTTGGACTGCAGGGAGATCCAACCAGTCCATTCTGAAGGAGATCAGCCCTGCGATTTCTTTGGAAGGAATGATGCTGAAGCTGAAACTCCAGTACTTTGGCCACCTCATGCGAAGAGTTGATTCAATGGAAAAGACTTTGATGCTGGGAGGGATTGGGGGCAGGAGGAGAAGAGGACGACTGACGATGAGATGGCTGGATGGCATCACCAACTCGATGGACGTGAGTCTGAGTGAACTCCGGGAGTTGGTGATGGACAGGAAGGCCTGGCGTGCTGTGATTCATGGGGTCGCAAAGAGTTGGACACAACTGAGCCACTGAACTGAACTGAACAAGTTTGGGAATTGTATTCCTGGAAGAATATTTCAAATGCTGTTTTTTTTTTCCCCTCTGTAAAGCTGGTTTACAAACTTATTTAGATGAATACTGATCGAAAACATAGAAAAGAAATATGAAAGATAATATTGTTGCCTAATTCAGAGCGAGTACAGCAAAGGCTCCAGACCAAGGGCTCGGTGGGCACGTGTGTGCGGTGTGAACTCTGGTGGAGACTCTAGCACAGGGCAGCTGGCCAGGGCCTCATGGCAGAATTCCCTGAGAAGAGGCCATCAGTATTATTCTTAAATGAAATCTAGGTGCAGTCATAGCCTGGAAGTGCTAAATCAAGAGAATCAGGCACTGGGGCGAGATCCTGCATCACCTGACCTACGTGATGGACAGGCCTGGCGGGCACTTCGGTTCTTGGCTGTCTCAGCCACAGCCGACACTGAGAGTGAGACTTGGGGCTAAGCACTGATGTGTCCTGACTTCAGTCTGCGCCCAGTCCTGAGATCCCTGTGACTCTGGTGTGATTGAAGATCAGAGGCGAGGGCAACCCATCTGAGGCCACGCAGCTCAGAGGGGCAGAGTGCCACGGCAGCCGTCAGAGGTAGACTGCTTAGCACCAGCCCAGGTCTGCTTCACTCCCCAGCCCACGGCCTGGGGCGCCGCACCATCTGGCAGGAGGCACCGCCACTCTCCTGTGGAGGGCACCAGGAGCCGCCCCTGCAGCGGGCTTCGGTGGGACCGGCCTGCTCGGGGGCCTGGCGGCATCGTCACATCCCCAGCAGAGGGCACTGCTGTGGCGCTGCTGCAGCCACGACCCTCACTGCTGGGCGGCGCCACGTGGAGGTGAGTCCCAAGGCTCTCTGTGGCCTAGAGGAGGTGGTGAAGTCCCCGTCCTTCCCTCCTCTCCAGTTTTTGTCACTTTACACAGATTCTAACACAGTCATTCACTTTTGAGGGATCAGCGGACTGAAAGCCAATTACTCAGAAGGCAAAGAAGGCTGGCTGCCAGCAGGCACACTGAGAGCTAAGGGCAGCAAAGAGCCAGAAAAACAGTGATGGCAGAGCGGGTGTCCTGGGGGGAGGTGAGGTCAGCTAGTAGAGCCGACTGCGTCTCTAGCTGAGGCGGCGGGTGAGTGCCTCACCTGCCCCCGCCCAGGCCAGTGCAGGGCATCACTACCAGTCAGTACGATGCTTGGGGCCCAACAATACCAAGTCACCCAGAAGGGGTTATATTACGTCTGCCATTACACACACTCAGCTGGTAGGAAAATGATTCATCATTAAAATAGTCAAAGCTAAGAAAAGTGCTTTGAACTTCGCTGAATTTTCTAGAAACTGAAACCTTATCCCTCCTCCACGGGTGGAAAAATGAACCATTACTATAAGCCTCTAATACCTTCATCATAGGAAACAATCAAGTCACAAACCTTGACTGCTACTGATTTATATTACCAAACCCCAGGGTTAAAGGAGTCTGAGAGGCCTGCAGCCTCAGAGGAGCCTGCCGGATGGGAACAGGTAACTGTGGTGTGTGAATACTTACAGGGACTGACGTCTCTGTACCTGTTTCGGTTTTTGTTCTTAGGAAGCTTGGCCACTCTGCATGGGAAGTCACTGGCTTCATGTCGGATATCCTATAAAATAAGAGATAAAGAGTTCTCTCTTGAAATCTCTGGCACCAGGAACCCAGCTGACTGCGTGTGGGCCATGTGCCAAGCACTGAGGAAGACAAGGCACAGAAACAAACAGCAAAGGGGGCCGGGGAGGGCGGGAAAGGCAAGGTGTTAATTCAGAGGCAAGCCCAAGGCCATGGGAGGGAGACAGAAGGACACCCACATGCTGTGGGCGGGAGGAGGCGGCGTGGGGCTGGGAGCCGAAACAACGTGGAACGAGGCGCAGTACTCAGAGCACCCAGCACAGCAGAGGCACGGGGCTGAGTGGGCTGGTGGAGGAGCGAACAGGGCTGGAGTACACAGGTGGGTAGAGATCAGATCTTGGAGAGCCTTCTGTGTCAGGCCTGGGAATTCCATCTGCAGCCTCTTGTAAAGCTACCGTTTATCAAGAGCAGATAAAAGGCCCTCTTCTGCCAAGCAACTGTCCAAACGCTTTCCCGTATGTGTGTGTGCACGCACGCACACACGCAATCAGTCATATCCAACTCTTTGCAGTCCCATGAACTGTAGCCTGCCAGGCTCCTCTGTCCATGGAATTTTCCAGGCAAAAATACTGGAGTGGGTCACCATTTCCTACTTCAGTGGATCTTTCCAACCCAGGGATCAACCCTGCATCTCTTGGCAGGTGGATTCTTTACCAGCAGCTCTACCTGGGAAGCCCTAGATGCTTTGCTAGAGGATGGTAAACAAATCCCATTAAATCAAACCATCAGAAAGCGCAAGCAAGTTAAATAAGTAGGGTGACAATATACAGCCTTGACAGAAGGCTGCAGCGTGTCCCACTAGACAGACCACACACACCGCATTCTGCTCTGCTACATCAACAGCACCATGATCCCGTTTAGAGACCCTTTTCTCTACGTCTGCATCTCACTAGTACTTTCACTAGCATGCACAACGATGTGCATACACTCAATGCCACTGAACTGCGCACCTGAAAACGGCTATGATGGTAAATTTATGTTGTGTATGTTTTACCAGAACTTTGAAAGAAAAGGACAAGGCTGCAGTGAGAGAACAGGAGCGCAGACAACAGCAGCACAGCTTTGGAAGCTGGCAATCAGACTGATGAGCAGCTGGCAGGTGGGAGGAGGCTCAGTCACAAGCCGGGGTGGGGAAAGCAGAGCCCTGGCCTGGTTTCCACCACAGAACCCTCCAGGAGGGCAGGAAGCCTGCTTCAGGAACGAGCGGTGGGACTCATCGCAGGGCGGGATGGGGCTGGGCGAGGGGAGCCGCATCTCCGCCCTCACCTCCCTCTTCCTGCTGCTGGGTGCCTGCTGCCTCACACCTTTGCTGAAATCTGGAGATTTACTTTCTGGAAAATGTGAATCAGGGGGCAGAGCGCCGTCCAGGTGATATGAGCAAACAAGAGGAAAGACCAAAAGGCACCATCACGAGGGTATGCAAGTAGCAGCCCACCTGCACCCAGAGGCCTCGAGGCAGACGTGTGCTGCCCAGCCTCGGGCACCTGCTGGGAGCCTGCAGTAGACCCCGCAAGTACCCCCCTGTCTTCATCACGCACAGACCACCGATTAAGAGACGTCAGAGGAAGGAACGCCTCTAGTATGAAAGAGATCTAAAGGAAAAAGAAAACAGGGGAAAAACAAGCCCCTTGGAGGAAACAGAGTGCAGAGAAATCAAAGCTTAAAAATATATTTATCATTAATATACTCAGAAAGATAAGATCCATACATTCATGGATTAAGAACAGGATGTTGGATAAAAATGTCTCTTGGAACTTGAAAACAAGATGGCAGAAATGATAAACTTAACTGAAGAGTCAGAAGATAAAGGTAGAAGAAACTCTGCCTTTCCAGAAGATAAAGCCTAAATAAATAATGGAAAATTAAGCAGAATAAAATACAAGGAAAGAAAACATTAAAAAATAGTCCAAGGAAATCTACCAGAGACATCAAGCGCTCAGCAAAATGATAAAAACAGACCCGCACTAGAGCACAGTAATGTGTAGGTCGAGGATCTCGCCAACAAAGAGAAGATTCTGTAAGTTTCCAGGAAGAAAAAACAGTTCACTTTCAAAAGGTAAGGGGATCTGAATGGCTTCAGAGGAAAATTCTGAAGAAAAATGATGTCCAACCTAGAATTCTAGACACAGCCCCAGTAATCGTCAGGCAAGAAGGAGTGAGAGGCGTGGCTCAGATCAGCAGGGCCCCAGAGACCCCACCACGTCTGCTCCCTTTCTCAGCATCCACTGGAGTTTCCACCTGAATGGAGGAAAAAACCAAGGAAGAAGAAAAACAAACAAAACAGGAAAAACAAACAAACAAAACAGGATCCACCACAAGAGCAAAGGCATAGGAAATTTCCACGCAGGCTGTGGCGGGGGAGGCCCCAGGATAACAGCTACGCACCAGCCCCAGGAGGCGAGCAGCCAGACCGGACCAGAGTGATTTAAGAGATGGACATGCCAACAGCATGCCTCTGTCCACTATACCTTCCGTGACTGAGCAAGACCACCAGAGGGAAACGAGAACATCCGCAGTCCAGGAAACAGGGGCGCCAACTGAGGAGCAGAGCACAGCTGTCTCTAGACGGGTGCCATGTGGCAGTATTCAGAGCAGGCGGCCCAGACGGAGGGGCGGAGGTGTCCAGGAGGGATGCCTCCTCCAAGACCAGGGCTGCAGCTGCGGAATCACCTGAACCTGCTCTGTCTAATACAGTAGCCATAAGCCACCCGAGATGTGGCGAGTCTGAAAAGAGATGCTGTGCAAGTGTGAATGGCCTGGCGTGCTGCGATTCATGGGGTCACAAAAAGTCGGACACGACGGAGCGACTGAACTGAACTGAACCAACTATTTGATTCTAGCAAATAGAGAAGCTTTCTATCTAAACCATGCATGGAGAAAGTGTCAGATAAAAGACACATATGAGACCCCCTCCAAATCAGGGGTCTTCAACTGTGCCCTGTGGACCAAATCTGGTTCAACCCCTGGTTTAACTACAGCTGAAAATGGTTTTGACTTCCTAAGTGGTTTAAAAAATTCAAAGAAGAATACTTTGTAACATGTGAAATTATGTAAAATTCCAATTTTAGCGTTCATAAGTCGGTATACAGATACACTTTCGTCTACATGCTGTCTATGGTTTGTGCTGCAGAGTCAGGACTGAGATGCGATGACAGACAAGGCAAAGCCCCCGAGCCTGAACCGTTTCCTTTGCAGCCTCTCCTAGGACAGTTTGCCCACCTCTGCTCTAGCTCAGCAGGTCTGAGAGGAGCACCGCCCCCTCTCCCTTGCACTGTGTGAAGATGAGCTCATCTGGGGCCCCTGGCTTGCCTCTACCTTTCTGTTTCAGCGTAAAGTCATCTCTTCAAACATGAGAGCATAAACACTAAATTAATTATAATTCATGTGATCAAGAACCAGACAGTAAAGTAGCCACTTCAAATAATGCTATGTGTTATAAAAGTAGATTTTAGGACTTCCCTGGTGGCTCAGAGGGTAAAGCATCTGCCTATAATGCAGGAGACCTGGGTTCAATCCCTGAGTTGGGAAGATCCCCTGGAGAAGGGAATGGGAACCCACTCCAGTACTCTTGCCTGGAAAATCTCACGGACTGAGAAGCCTGGTAGGCTACAGTCCGTGGGGTCGCAAAGAGTCGAACACGACTGAGCGACTTCACTTTCATGGTCCAGCAGTTAAGAGTCCGCCTGCCAATGCAGGGGACACAGGTGCTGTCTCAGGCCTGGGAAGTTGCCACATGCCTAGGGGCAGCTAAGCCCGTACCTCCGAACTGCTGAACCTATGAGAAGATTCAGCCACCCCAGTGAGAACCCTGCTCACCACAACTGGAAAGTAGCCCCCACTTGCAGCAACTAGAGAAAGCACACTTGCAGCAAATAAGTAAAATTGTAAAAAGCGGATTGCAAAGCAGTAAAAAAAAAAAAAATTTGCACTGGGTGTGTGTTTTCCTTTTTTTCCTGTGACAGGTTTCCCAAAGCTCCGTAGCAGACAAATCAGAGGGCTCACACGTTCCTCCTTTCCAGGGAGCTGCCGTTTTGTTTGGTCACATAATTTGGACTCATATGACTTGGAGTAAAACCCTGATTCATCCATGCCAGTCACTGAAATCCAGTCCTCTTGCCAGGGCTTGGTTTTAGGAAGAGATAAATAACTCAATTCCCACCAATAAAATGAGAGAATAATTCACCTGGGTTTTCGAGGAAGGGCTTCTCCACTGGTGAAACACACCCCACCTCCCCCAACCTTGGGTATTATGATACCTGCAGCTGTGACAGCTTCCCTGGAGCCTCAAGGGGAGCTTGCCTGAAGGCAGCCTAGTCCTCTGGGCATTGCAGAGCACTGATCTAGGTAAAGCCTGTTCTTCTGAAAACAATACTGGGCTACGGCATTAAGCAAGTCTGGATTCTTTAAACCTCAGAAGATCTTACTATATGACACAATAATTTCCCTTATTATTTAATTCATTTGCAATGAATTTCCTGTTACTTGCAGTGCAGTTTTCTGGTGGGTCTCTAAAATTAGTTCTAGTATGTCTTGTTTATATCTTTTCTCATGGGAACATCTTGAGCCTATCTTCATGAATGGCAAAGAGTTCCTTATCATAAATCGACCATTTTGTGCACATTTATATGAGAAAATTCCAAGTCAAAACCAAACAAAATTAGACCTATTTATTGTCTACTTAGATTTTCTCTTCACATGAGATAAATGTGGAGAATCATTTGGTTACAGTTTTGTCAAGATGAGTGTGTCTGTTTTATTTTCTAAGTGAAAGCCCCAAGATGTTTACAGAAGTTTTGATCTTACCTTCTTTCTGTGCTCACTAAGAAAAACCCGGAATTATATACTTTTAGATTACATCAGCAAGTTCATGATAAGGTAGCTGTTCTTTTAACAAACATTACCAAGCTTTTGCTTAGTGCACCGCACCGCCTGCAATGCTATGGAAGTTTCAAAGCAAATAGAAGATACTTGGAGTCTCTAAGGGAAGTAATTTGGGACCACTTGATGAGCAGTGAGACAGGAAGCTCCTAAAACAGCTGAGAAGCCTGAGCTCACACATGAAACATGGATCAAGCTGTACTTTGCAGTTTCAGGGAATAATAAAATCGGTCCTGAGAGCAGACAATGCTTTCTGAAGGAGAACGTGGTCTCTTTAGACTGTATGGTACCCCAGTCCATTCAGGACTATCCTCCCATCTATTGATCACCCTCCTGGGGATACTGTGTCTCCTTCCCTTGTGTACATCTGATTATGATTCCTTCTTTATATATCTAGTTGTAGACGATTTTTTTTGCTTGTCTTCTGTATTTTTGCATCAACAGTTGGTCTTTAAATAGTTGTAATTTTGGTGTGCCCATGGGAGGAGGTAAGCTCAAAGTCTTCCTCTTTGCCATCTTCCAAATTCATATTGACAAATTGAGTCTTTCAGTTCACTCAGTGCTTAGATCTATTGAATAATTGCGTGAATTTGATTGAAATGTGGTTTTAAAATGTTCCAGTCCATGAATCCATCCTGTGCTAATAGTTGGAAACAGAGAACCCTGTGTACATTAGCAGTTACAACAATTAATCTCTATTATTGTCTCTTCTCCCTTCCCCATGTGCCTATGTGTGACAGGTGTTCCTTAGAGTTTAGTATTCACATCTTGCCCTCTGACCTCTGTCTTGGTGTGATTCCCCCAACAAGTCCTGCTGTTCTGCATGGTGCATTTGCAATGGCCTGTTTATACCCATATTGTCAACATATTTTCAAATATATGTATTAAAACAGTTCCATGTTCCATTCAGTACCTTTTGATTTATTTCCTCCGTGTGCTTCGTTTTGGTCACTGAGGTGGAGGATTAGCCTCGTGAGGCCATATGATGGGATAAAGTGATATTCCTGTGAGCATCCACCTTTCTCTGTTCCNTTTGCAGATGACATGATCCTCTACATAGAAAACCCTAAAGACTCCACCAGAAAATTACTAGAGCTAATCAATGAATATAGTAAAGTTGCAGGATATAAAATCAACACACAGAAATCCCTTGCATTCCTATACACTAATAATGAGAAAGTAGAAAACGAAATTAAGGAAACAATTCCATTCACCATTGCAACGAAAAGAATAAAATACTTAGGAATATATCTACCTAAAGAAACTAAAGACTTATATATAGAAAACTATAAAACACTGATGAAAGAAATCAAAGAGGACACTAATAGATGGAGAAATATACCATGTTCATGGATTGGAAGAATCAATATAGTGAAAATGAATATATTACCCAAAGCAATCTACAGATTCAATGCAATCCCTATCAAGCTACCAGCGGTATTTTTCACAGAACTAGAACAAATAATTTCAAGATTTGTATGGAAATACAAAAAACCTCGAATAGCCAAAGCAATTTTGAGAAAGAAGAATGGAACCGGAGGAATCAACTTACCTGACTTCAGGCTCTACTACAAAGCCACAGTCATCAAGACAGTGTGGTACTGGCACAAAGACAGAAATATAGATCAATGGAACAAAATAGAAAGCCCAGAGATAAATCCACACACATACGGACACCTTATCTTTGACAAAGGAGGCAAGAATATACAATGGAGGAGAGAGTGGTCAAGTCAGTAATCTCGCTCTCAGGTAAAATTGGGTAGTGATACAATGTTTATTTTTTTCTTATTCAAACATCATTAGTCACTGTTGTACATTAAATTTGAATAAGCTTTCCTTTCCTTTAATAATGAAACTATATCAAGGATATCTCTTTTAGCTATAGCTGAGAATTTGCTTTGAGGTTTAAAACATAGTTTTTGAAACATATATATGTTGAATGACTGCTTTGTGAGATAAACGTTTGAGTCTGATAAAAGTCAATGTGGTGTAACAAAGAAAAGGGATGGAGTTTGACAGGAAATGAAGGGATAGGAGCAGTTTGAGAGGCTGACCATAGAAAGTAGCAAATCAAATAGCAAGTTAGATATAAATCTAAAGTGTAATTCAGAAACCTATTCAGAACCAGGGACATGATTTGAAGTCATGGAGAAAAGCCTTAGACTATTCAGGTGAGAAACACAGGAGGCAAACTAGCCACAGACACTGTAAATGTGTGTGTGCCTGCTAAGTCGCTTCAATGGTGTCGTTCTCTTTGTGAGCCTATGGACCATAGCCCATCAGGTCCCTCTGTCCATGGGATTCTACAGGCAAGAACACTGAAGTGAGTTGCCATGCCCTTCTCCAGGGGATCTTCCTGACCCAGGGATTGAACCCATCTCTTTTAGTCTCCTGCACTGGCAGGCAGGTTCTTTATCACTAGCACCACCTGGGAAGCCCTGTGGAAATAAGTAAGACAGTTGAATTCTCTGGAACCAAAACCTAAAAGCACCAGTATGTTCAAAACCCCAGTTAGTGATCAACACCTGAGGCTACTGTTTTAGGAAGAACAACTGGCAAAATAATAAATAATACAGGAGATCCAAGAGGGAAGGGATATACATATGCATATGTACATTCCTCATTGTATAGCAGAAACTAATACAACATTGTAGCTCAAACAGTAAAGAGTCTGCCTGCAATGTGGGAAACCCAAGTTCTATCCCTGGGTCAGAAACATCCCCTGGAGAAGGAATGGGCAACTCCAGAGTTCTTGCCTGGAAAATCCAATGATGGAGGAGCCTGGCAGGCTAGAGGCCATGGGGTCACAAAGAGTTGGACAGGACTGAGTAACTTCACTTTCACTTTTCACGTCTAGTCAATTCATTGTACAGCAGAAACTAATACAACATTGTAAAGCAATTATATTCCAATAACAAAAAGAACATAAAATATTAAAAATAGAATAGTCAAACAAAAATAATTTTTAAAACTGCAAAAATACTTGTAGGACAAGTATCCTGTAACTGAGTTAATGAAAGGCTTCAGGCTACAGATTTGGTTTAAATTGACAGGGATATGTAAGGGAATCACCGAGTTCTAGCAACTGTTTACAATTAGGTTTGAATAACTTAACATTAAACTTTATTAGAATTCTCAGCTAAATTAGATAACCTCAACTCTGAGTCACTTTTCTTTTTTTTCTATTTGATTATTTCATATTTATTTTTTTTTCATTTTTTTGTATTTATTTATTTTTTTACACGAACTCCCAAACATGAACCCCCCTCCC
>SJYX01021566.1:226559-249131 GCA_006410675.1 Oreotragus oreotragus | reverse complement strand
TGTGGGGTGGGAGGTGGGAGGGGGGTTCATGTTTGGGAGTTCGTGTAAAAAAATAAATAAATACAAAAAAAAATAAATAAATAAAGGAAGTGACAGGAAAAAAAAAAAAAATTGCAAATAGAACTGCCTTATGACCCAGCAATCCCACTGCTGGGCATACACACCAAGGAAACCAGGGTTGAAAGAGACACGTGTACCCCAATGTTCATCACAGCACTGTTTATAATAGCCAGGACATGGAAGCAACCTAGATGTCCATCAGCAGATGAATAGATAAGAAAGCAGTGGTACATATACACAATGGAGTATTACTCAGCCATTAAAAAGAATACATTTGAATCAGTTCTAATGAGGTGGATGAAACTGGAGCCTATAATACAGAGTGAAGTAAGCCAGAAAGTAAAACACCAATACAATATACTAACACATATATATAGAATTTAGAAAGATGGTAATGATACGCCTGTATGCGAGATAGCAAAAGAGACACAGATGTACAGAAGAGTCTTTTGGACTCTGAGGGAGAGGGTGAGGGTGGGATGACTTGGGAGAATGGCATTGAGACATGTATACTATCAGGTAAGAAACAAATTGCCAGTCTATGTTCAATACAGGATACAGGATAATTGGGGCTGGTGCACGGGGATGATCCAGAGAGATAATATGGGGTGGGAGGTGGGAGGGGGGTTCAGGATTGGGAACTCATGTACACCTGTGGCTGATTCATGTCAATGTATGACAAAACCAAAACAGTATTGTAAAGCAAAATAAAGTAAAAATAAAAATTAAAAAAAAAAGAATTAAGACTTTCCATTACAGTATAATGTGAAATTGTATTTTTTTTCCTTTCAGTTTCATTAACGATAGGTCTTAGCTGAGAGAAGGTTTAGATTAGCCAACCTAGTAGAATATTAACATCACACCTAAGTGCTCAAGCCTAGCCTACACAATAAATTCTGAAACNGATCTTCGTTTTCTGAATGTTGAGCTTTAAGCCAACTTTTTCGCTCTCCTCCTTCACTTTCATCAAGAGGCTTTCTAGCTCCTCCTCACTTTCTGCCATAAGGGTGGTGTCATCAGCATATCTGAGGTTATTGTGAATAGTGTTGCAATAAACATTGGGGTCCATGTATCTTTTCAAATTAGAGTTTTCTCCAGGAAAACTCTAGGAGTGGGATCACTGGGCCATATGTTGGTTCTATTCCTAGACTTTTTTTTAAGTACATCCATATAGTTCTAAACAGCATATTAAAAACCAAAGATATCACTTTGCTGACAGAGGTCTATATAATCACAGCTATGGTTTTTCCAGGAATCATGTATAGCTGTGAGAGTTGGACCATAAACAAGGCTGAGTGCCAAAGAATGAGAGTGAAAGTCAAGTTGCTTAGTCGTGTCCGACTCTTTGCGACCCTGTGGACTATAGCCCACCAGGTTCCTCCGTCCATGGGATTCTCCAGGCAAGCATACTGGAGTGAGTTGCCATTTCCTTCTCCAGAGGATTTTCCTGACCCAGGGTTCGAACCCAGGTCTCCTGCATTGCAGGCAGACGCTTTAACCTCTGAGCCACCAGGGAAGCTGCGTGCCAAATAATAGACGCTCTTAAATTGTGGTGCTGGAGAAGACTCTTGAGAGTCCCATGGACTGCAAGGAGATCAAACCAGTCAATCTGAAAAGAAATNGACCCAGGGTTCGAACCCAGGTCTCCTGCATTGCAGGCAGACGCTTTAACCTCTGAGCCACCAGGGAAGCTGCGTGCCAAATAATAGACGCTCTTAAATTGTGGTGCTGGAGAAGACTCTTGAGAGTCCCATGGACTGCAAGGAGATCAAACCAGTCAATCTGAAAAGAAATCAACTCTGAATATTCATTGGAATGACTGATGCCAAAGCTGAACCTCTAATACTTTGGCTACCTGATGCGAAGAGCTGACTCATTGGAAAAGACTCTGATGCTGGGAAAGATTAAAATCAAAAAGAGAAGAGGGTGACAGATAATGAGATGATTGGATGGCATCACCAACTCAACGGACATGAATTTAAGCAAATTCTGGGAGACAGTGAAGGAAGCCTGGCATGCTGCAGTCCATGGGGTCACAAAGAGTCAGACATGACTTATCAATTGAACAAAAACAACATTGTTCTAATAGTGGCTGCACCAATTTATGTTTCCACCAATAGCATAAAGAGGTTCCCAAAGGTCTCCTTTTACAGTGTAGCTTTTTTTCTATATACTTAACTCTACAGTTGTCATGACAGGCTATGTACTGTCCCATCTCTCTGTGAGATCTCTAGTCTAAAACTCAAAGACTTTAATCTAAGAAGATCAAGTAGGGCAAGAGATTAGAGTAAGAGAAAGTTCTTCATCAGTATGCCTGGTCTGACTTCAGCTAAACCACCCACAGACTTCTATCAAAGAAACCAAAGCACAATGTCCATAATCAGATTTCTGACATCATTTCTAGGTCAGCCGGATTCTGATATACTGATTTCTAGCTTCATCTTCTCTCCTCTCAACAGTCCCATAGAAGGATCCTTCCATGTATCAGATCCTCAGCTATCTTCCCTCATTATGAGACACAATAGGAGGCTCTATGGAGCTGAGCGGATCCTCCACAAATGTGGAGAGAAAAGAGTTATTCATTTTGTTTTATCTGACATCATTTCTAGGTCAGCCGGATTCTGATATACTGATTTCTAGCTTCATCTTCTCTCCTCTCAACAGTCCCATAGAAGGATCCTTCCATGTATCAGATCCTCAGCTATCTTCCCTCATTATGAGACACAATAGGAGGCTCTATGGAGCTGAGCGGATCCTCCACAAATGTGGAGAGAAAAGAGTTATTCATTTTGTTTTGTCGCGTCACCTCTGCTTTAACTAGATGACATCACAAATGTAAAGTCACTAAGAGTATGGTTCATTTAGCCTATCAAAATCAAATGGAAAGATGATGTTCTTTCAACTAGAGAGGTTTACATGATTCACAGAATGTCTCAGGATATAGTCAAACAGCTCAGTTTGGGTTTCTTGGTGGCTCAGACAGTAAAGAATCTGCCTGCAATGTGGAAGACCTAGGTTCAGTCCCTGGGTTGGGAAGATCCCCTGGAGGAGGGCATAGCAACCCACTCCAGTATTCTTGCCTGGAGAATCCCATGGACAGAGGAGCCTGGTGGGCTACAGTCCATGGGGTTGCAAAGAGTCAGACACAACTGAGCGACTAACACTTTCACTTTCCTATGTCACTCCCTCAAAGAGAAATACAAAGCTATACTGAGAAAACAGCCCAGTTAGTTTTCTGGAGTTCTGCCATAATGTTAATTCTTATTTCCTGTAGTTTTCTCCCATTATGCCTCCTGTTTATTCTTTTTGGATCCTCTCTCTGTGGACCCAGCCTGCTGTTGCACAGTCTCTATTATTTTATTCCAGTCCTTCCAGTCCTAGGAAATGACACGAGCAAAGTACCCTGAGTAAAGATCCAGCTCATGGGGCCATTCTTAACCATCCAGGACAACCCTCTGCATTCAGCTCACTCACTCATAAAGGTCCCTCAGATCCCCCCAAGATCTGCCCACCTGAGTTCTCACCTGGCCTGTTTTATTTGATCTGCTCAAACAGCAATTGCAATTCCAGCTGATGCTAAGCTGTATAATTATGCCAGCATCTAAATTTCTTTATCATCAGAAATGAGCATGCATCGCCAGCAAATGATCACAAAGGAATTCAAGTAAGGATATAGCAGGTTGTTCTTCCTAATCCATTTTAATGGTATCACATGCTTGCATGTGTACTATTGTTCAGTTGTGTCCACCTCTTGTGTAACTTCTGAGACTGCAGCCCGCCAGGCTCCTCTGTCCATGGGACTCTCCAGGCAAGAATACTGGAGTGGGTTACCATGCCCTCCTCCAGGGAATCTTCCCAATCCATGGATCAAACCCGCATCTCTTATGTCTCCTGCATCGGCAAGCAGGTTTTTTATCACTAGCGTCACCTGGGAAGCCCCTTTAATGGTACTTGGTTGGCCCAAAAGTTTGTTTGGGTTTTTCTGTAAGATGTTATGGGAAAACCTGAATAAATCATTTGGCCAACCCAATATATGTCTGTTGTAAGAGGCCTGTATTTTAGAAATCTTTTTGCTCATATTCAGTGTTTAAGATTCCCCCCTCTTTTCCCCCCAACCACAGAGGGGAGAGATGGACAGTAAAAAGCCCACTCTGATAGCTGTTTCTGAGACTGACTGCCATGCAGTACACTCTCTAGAAATGTTCATTCTGCTTGTTCTATCAGTTTCTTGATACCCCACATGCCTGGCCCACCTAACCTGTGATCAGGAGCAGAAAGCTTTGCCAGTATCTTTTTCTAATACTTTGTTTTGTTTCCAACTCTTGACAGAACACTTATTAAATAAAGGTTCTGGATATATTCCAGAAAATCATATTTTAAAAAAAGGTTAGCTATGCTATTAGAAGAACTCATTAAAGGAAAGATGCCTAACCAGAGTCTTCCAACAGGCTTTCCAGAAAAGGCATTCATGAATTTCCCCCAAAATTTACCAAGTTGCTTGGGTTCAGGGAAGTGATCATGGTCTTGGATGGCAGAGAGTGTTAAATGGTTTGTGTGCTTCTGAGATTTACAGAAAGCTTCTGCCAAAATCCGAGAGCAGAAATAAACACATCACTTGCTGCCAAACTATAAAAATAAAATATTAAATAATAAAAATATTCCACTATAAATCCACTTAGAGACAGAAACTAGCTATAAACAAAAGAAGAATTTGAAGATCTTGTCCAGTCATAGGTAATATCATTTAGAAAATATGACCAACACCAAACTATACCTATACTTAATATCAACTGTTTCCCAAGGTTCTGAGAGACATAAATTCAGTAATGCCTGCTATCATACATGAAGTAGGCATTACTGCTCATACACATGGAATAATCTAATACAGGGGATTAAAAAATATATATATATGTCTGTCCAAATGTGGTACTCTCACATTACTT
Organism: Oreotragus oreotragus; assembly: GCA_006410675.1. Taxonomy (NCBI): domain Eukaryota; kingdom Metazoa; phylum Chordata; class Mammalia; order Artiodactyla; family Bovidae; genus Oreotragus; species Oreotragus oreotragus. The sequence goes on along the minus strand of SJYX01021566.1, from coordinate 244,128 downwards.
ATAATGTCTTCGATCTGAAGCCATCTAAATGATCTGAAATTATGAAATTGATGAAGTAATGATTAGTAAGTGAATTGATCAATATAATATACAATAGAATAAGTTACTATATTGAAATTATTTGTAAAGATACTTTGTAATAACATGAGAAAATGATATTTTATAATGATATTAATTGGAAGAAGGAAGAAAACATTTTAAAAGCATTCTATGTGCTAAAAATACTAAAAATAAAGAAGCTTTAGATGACAAAATTATCATAGTTAGGTACAGAAAATGAAGACACAACACATACATGAATGCAAATTCAGGACTTCCCTGGTGGTCCAGTGGTTAAGAATCTCCCCGCCAATTCAGGGGACATGGGTTCGATCCCCGGTCCAGGAAGATCCCACATGCCACGTAGCAACTAAGCTTGTAAGCCACAATTACTGAGTCCTCGCACCCTAGAGCCCACAAGAGAGGCCACAGCAATGAAAAGCTTGTGCACCACAACTGGAGAATAGCCCCCACTCACCACAGCTAGAGAAAACCCACACATAGCAATGAAGACCCAGCACAGCCAAAAATTAATTCATTAATTTTTAAAAAAAGAACACAATCTCTATACTTTCCCCCAGGGGCCCATTAAACCTTGGGGACCAATACAGAACTCAAAAAAGGGAAGAGATGTGACCCAGAGGCAAATCACAGCCCTCCCCACCTCGCCATCTTTACTCCACACTGGGAAGAGGGAGGAGGAAATAGGTTTTTTGTTTTTTGTTTTTTGTTTGTTAGTTTGTTTTTTAGAGCTTCCATTTTACTTTATTTTACTTTACAGTACTCTATTGGTTTTGGCATACATTAAGAGCTGAACCATAAAGAAATCTGAATGCTGAAGAATTGATGCTTTTGAACTGTGGTGTTGGATAAGACTGTTGAAAGTCCCTTGGACTGCAAGGAGATCCAACCAGTCAAATCTGAAGGAAATCAATCCTGAATAGTCACTGGAAGGACTGATGCTGAAGTTGAAGATCCAGTGCTTTGGCCACCCGATGTGAAGTCCTGACTTAGAAAAGACCTGGACGCTGGGAAAGACTGAAAGGAGGAGAAGGGGATGACAGAGGACAAGATGGTTGGAGAGCATAACCGACTCAATGGACGTAAGTTTGAGCTAGAACTGGGAGATGGTAAAGGACAGGGAAGCCTGGCGTCTACAGTGTATGGGATCACAAAGTATAAGACACGACGGAGTGACTGAACAATCACAACAATCCTCCCAATTCATATTAGAAAATAGATGGATGTATCAATTTTGCAGAAACAGAAAACAAAAAATTCCAATAAATTTGAGAAAGTAGAATTTAATCATATTTTTATATTTGAGGATATAAGTATTATGAATTCAAAAGTTAACATATAAGAAAAAATATAAATGTGCTTAGTTGCTGTGTCATGTCTGACTCTTTGTGACCCCATGGACTGTAGCCTGCCAGACTTCTCTCTCCATGCAGATTCTCCAGGCAAGAATACTGAAGTGGGTTGCCATGCCCTCCTCCAGGGGTCTTCCCAACCCAGGGATTGAACCCAGATCTCCCACATTCCAGGCAGATTCTTTAGCGGCTGAGCTACCAGGAAAACCCAACATATAAGAAAAGCAGTTATTTTAATTCAGTGAAGGAAATTTATTCAATAAGTGTATTTGCTGCAACTTTACCTGAAAGAAAATACAACTTCCAGCTAACTGCCTATATTAGTTTACTAAGGTTCCCATAATGCTTTCTAGGCCCACTTGACTTTACATTCCAAGATGTCTGGCTCTAGATTAGTGATCACATCATCATGATTATCTGATTGGAATGAAAACTGACCTTTTCCAGTCCTGCGGCCACTGCTGAGTTTTCCAAATTTGCTGGCATATTGAGTGCAGCACTTTCACAGCATCAACTTTCAGGATTTGAAACAGCTTAATTGGAATTCCATCACCTCCACTAGCTTTGTTCATAGTGATGCTTTCTAAGGCCCACTTGACTTCACATTCCAAGATGTCTGGCTCTAGATTAGTGATCACATCCTCATGATTATCTGGGTAGTGTAGATCTTTTTTGTACAGTTCTTCCATGTATTCTTGCCACCTCTTCTTAATATCTTCTGCTTCTGTTAGGTCCATACCATTTCTGTCCTTTATCAAGCCCATCTTTGCATGAAATGTTCCCTTGGTATCTCTAATTTTCTTGAAGAGATCTCTAGTCTTTCCCATTCTGTTGTTTTCTTTATTTCTTTGCATTGATCACTGAAGGAGGATGAGATGACTGGATGGCATCACAGACTCGATAGACGTGAGTCTGAGTGAACTCCGGGAGATAGTGATAAACAGGGAGGCCTGGCATGCTGCGATTCATGAGGTCGCAAAGAGTCGGATATGACTGAGTGACTGAACTGAACTGGAGGAAATGATCGAGCCCAGCAGCAGAGGCATCTCTGGGACATCAGTCTCTCAGGGCCCTTTCCAGAAAGCAACTTCAAAGTCCTGCTGAGCCTGAAGCTGCCACCCAGACATAGTAGTTGTTTTTTAACCAGTTGCTTTTTATTAGCTCACAGGGTCGTGAACCTCATTTTGCATCAGAATGACCAGGGGCTCTTTGTAACAGTCCATGGACCCAGGCCCTGTCCCAGAACCAGCAATGGAGATAGTTGATGGATAATTTAACAAGCTACTGGGTGATGCCAATGCACACCAAAGCTTGAGAACACACATCAGAACAAAATCAACAATCATAGAAATATTAAAGTCCAACCACTGTATTGAAAAACTGAAATCTACACTATTAACACTGAACACAGTTGAATCTCCTCCTTGCTGTCTTACAGTTCCTAATAACTTTCCACTAGAGCATTCAAATACCTTCCTAGAGGGGAAAAGATATCAGACTACCTAACTTACTAAATACAAATATTCTGTGGTATAAGTGAAATCTATACACAGAAATCTAAAGTTTTAAAACTAGAGATTATTTGTATCATTACAAAAATTATAGTAATAATAATAAATAATATTTATTATGTTATTACTATGTTACAAAAACTGTTCAGAGCATTTTCTAAGTGTTAAATTATCTGATATTTACTAAGCACTTGCTTGGTAATGAAAACAACTATTTCATTTAGTCCTTCATTTCCTCTAAGCATTTTAGATGGAGTCACAGAAGGTAACAGGAAACAGGCACAGACGAGTTAATCACTCACCAAAAGTTGCACAGCTGTTAAGCAGTAGAATTAAAATTTGAACCCAGACCCCAATTCTTACCCATAATATCACCTTGTTCACAATTCTTACTCATTATATTACCTTGCTCATGTTAATAACAATAGGGCTTTATTTAACAAATATCTATAATTAGAGGTTTCTCTTGAGAAACCTATATGCAGATCAGGAAGCAACAGTTAGAACTGGACATGGAACAACAGACTGGTTCCAAATAGGAAAAGGAGTATGTCAAGGCTGTATATTGTCACTCTGCTTATTTAACTTATATGCAGAGTACATCATGAGAAACGCTGGGCTGGAGGAAGCACAGGCTGGAATCAAGATTGCCGGGAGAAATGTCAATAACCTCAGACATGCAGATGACACCACCCTTATGGCAGAAAGTGAAGAGTAACTAAAGAGCCTCTTGATGAAAGTGAAAGTGGAGAGTGAAAAAGTTGGCTTCAAGCTCAGCATTGAGAAAACGAAGATCATGGCATCCGGTCCCATCACTTCATGGGAAATAGATGGGGAAACAGTGGAAACAGTGTCAGACTTTATTTTTTGGGGCTCCAAAATCACTGCAGATGGTGATTGCAGCCATGAAATTATAAGACGCTTACTCCTTGGAAGAAAAGTTATGACCAACCTAGATAGCATATTCGGAGAAAGCAATGGCACCCCACTCCAGTACTCTTGCCTGGAAAATCCAATGGACAGAGGAGCCTGGTGGGCTGCTGTCTATGGGGTCACACAGAGTCGGACACGGCTGAAGCAACTTAGCAGCAGCAGCAGCAGGTAGCATATTCAAAAGCAGAGACGTTACTTTGCAAACAAAGGTCCATCTAGTCAAGGCTATGGTTCTTCCAGTGGTCACGTATGGATGTGAGAGTTGGACTGTGAAGAAAGCTGAGCGCCAAAGAATTGATGCTTTTGAACTGTGGTATTGGAGAAGACTCTTGAGAGTCCCTTGGACTGCAAGGAGAGCCAACCAGTCCATCCTAAAGGAGATCAGTCCTGAGTGTTCATTTGAAGGACTGATGTTGAAGCTGAAACTCCCATACTTTGGCCACCTCATGTACAGAGTTGACTCATTGGAAAAGACTCTGATGCTGGGAGGGACTGGGGGCAGGAGGAGAAGGGGACGATAGAGGATGAGATGGCTGGATGGCATCATCAACTCGATGGACGTGAATTTGGGTGAACTCTGGGAGTTGGTGATGGACAGGGAGGCCTGGCGTGCTGTGATTCATGGGGTCGCAAAGAGTCAGACACAGCTGAGCGACTGAACTGAACTGAACTGATAATTTTACTATCAGGTTTCAGTATTGGTGGCATAACGTTCTAAGTATACAGTGACAAACAAGACAAAAATGGTCCCAGCTTTCTGGAGCTCACGATCTGATGGGCAAACCAGATGTGTAACAGGTCATTCAATGCCGTGTGAAGAGTGCAGTACTGGGAAACCACCAGGGTAGCTGCTAGACCAGTAGGCTACAGCAGGAGGACCAAATAGTTGTAAAAGTCCAAAGTTCAAGGACCACATAACACAGTTAGTGGAAGAAATGAAAAATAGTTTGGGTTGAATGGAGCAAAGAGAGAAGAGGGAATGTATCAGTGATGAGATTGGAAAAGTAACCTGGCCCAAGATAGTGAAAGACTGGCTATATTATGCATGTTAAAGGGTTTTAGCATGAGGGAAAGGGAGATCCATTAGAAGGTATTAGGCAGAGCATGAAGCTGAGAAGAGAGATTTGGTCTTATCCATTACCTTTTATGTTAACAGGCATACAGTAGTAACTGAAGCCATCAGAAGATAATATCACCCAAGGAAGGGAGAAGAGGGCCTCGGACAGCAGCCTTGGGAACACTAGCATTTCAGGGCTGGAAAAAAAGGAGGAAACCCAGCAAAAAGATTCAGAAGAAAGAGAAGGAAAACAATGAGAAGTGATTTAATTTGTCCAAGATCACAAAGCTAGTAAGCGGCAAACTTAGAATTCAAAATGCCTGCATCATTCCAAAGCCACACTCTTTAAAAAAAAAAAAATTTCTTCTGTTTGGCTACACCATGCAGCATGCAGGATCTTTACTCCTCAACCAAGGATCGAACCTGAGGCCCCTGCAGTGGAGTCTTAATAACTGGACCACCAAGGAATTCCCTCCAAAGCCACATTCTTGACCTCAACATCTCTTAAATAGTGTTTTCCCTTACTGCCTGGTGATGCAAAAATTCCATTTATACATGTTTTTCCCAGAGTCCTTTTATATAACAACAACAACGAAATTTGTCGAGGAATTTGTTCAGTGCATCCTTGAGTTGCATTAAGGAAGCAAACACAAAACATGCTTCTTGTCACCTCCTCAGGGCTCTCCTGTGTGCCCTGCCACATCTCCGGTGGGACACACTCTGGTTCTACCTAAGAATGCCCCTACAGCATAACCGTGCACAGTTCATTGGCAGGTGCTCAGGAATTTTCTTCGGAAGTCCTTCCACGTGGCACAAGGGGCATATACAAATCCAGGAACCACTCTGGGTATTCACAATTAAGTGCAGAATATACAACAGTTCAGAAGTTATAAAGTTATTAAAATTTTAAAAGTTATAAAATTATTAAAATCCTCTCCTGTCTCCCCAAACCCATGGTCTATAACCCATTTGCATTAATATCATTGTTAACAATTTAGTGTATATATCCTTAAATGCATATTCTCCACATGTACAAATTTTTTAATGAAAAGAATCATATTATCTGTATCATTCTGATTAAGAATTGCTTCTTAAACTACACAGTGGCATCTCTTCACATCCATGTATATAGCTTTACCTACTTCATTCTTTCCACATACCTGTACACCTTCTGAAGGTGCCATTATTGCTTTAATCAGTCCTCTATTGATGGTCATTTGTACTATTTCTGTTTTGTTTTGGGGCCATTTTTCTTTTAGAGAGTGTGAAGTGGCCAAAAGACTGTTATCTGGGCTTCATTTTGGACTGAGCATTTTTCTGAATTTGCCCTTTTTCCCTTTTTGAGCTTGCTGGCTGTTTCTCTCCGGCTGTTCTCTCTAATCTTACTAATACTCTGTTCAAGATATGTTTGTTGCTTTAAAGATCTCCCTTCCTTACAGAGTCTTGGGCTCTTTGGAGGAATTAAGTTCAGCAAATAAACAAACTACCATCTTGACTTTACTCTCTTATTCTAGAGGATTTTGGAGACACTGGAAGAAGTTCTCTCATTATCTGGGAATCAGCTTTAAGACCTCAGGTTATGTTTGTGCTTCTCATTTCCTTTTTAACAGTGTATTATTAAAGATTGACCGAATATGTTTAAATTGAAGGCATATCCTTTAACTTCAAAGTTTACTGGCTCCTACAGTCTATTGGGAGGCAAAATTAGTGTAAGGGAAACAATTAGAGAGCAACTGAGTATTAAAAGTCCCTGGACACCAGAAAATCAGGGAGGAGAGAGCTGGCAGAAGAACTCTCTGCCTTCTAGGGGAAGGTGGAACTTGAGCTGGGTTAGGAAGCAGAAGGTAACATTCTGAGAATTCTAGGCAGAAGATGCAAGGATTATCAAGTATGATGTAAATGTTCAAACCATTTTTTTTTTTTTTGGCCACATTGCAAGGAACTGGGGTCTCACCCATACCTCCTGCAGTGGAAGCACAGAGGCTTAACCACTGAACTGCCAGAGAAGTCCCAAATTTTCATATCTTTTTATTATCTGAAATGTTCTTAGTTTTTATTTAGGGTCTGCTTACCCCCTCCCCACCCCCCTGAAAACATAAGCCTGATGAAGGCAAGGACTGGGTCTTACCACTAGTGAATCCTGGTTCCTGGTACAGTGCCCGGCACATAGTGGATGTCAGTGGATTTATAAATGAACAAGTGAACAAACAACCATGGAGTGTGTGGGGAGAGGTGAGAAAACTGGCCTACTTGGAACGAAGTGTCTTTCCTTAGGTTGGGAAGATCCCCTAGAGGAGGAAATGGCAACCCACCCCAGTATTCTTGCCTGGTGAATCCCATGGACAGAGGAGCCTGGTGGGACACAGTCCGTGGGGTCACGGAGTCAGACACGACTGAGCACACAGGCACATCCTTCCTTGAGGAGTAGCGGGCTCTCTGACTCTCCAACAGGTGGGTAGAGAAGCAGGTAAGTGGACCCAAGTGGGATTCAAGACCCAGGGGCAATTGGAACCAGCTGAACAAGGTATGATGATTTCCAAGGTGGATCCTACATAGACTGCCACTGGGCTCTTGAATCTGAAATTAAATTAAAACACAAACAAAGGAAAATTGATCTGCATAACCTCTTAGACTCTACTTGGTCAGCCAACAGTTATACTTTAGGAAAAAAAGGAAGAAAAAAGTTTGTTCAGTTCTACCCTTCCCTAGATTAGAATACAGTAAAATGTTAATATGATCATGGTAATTTATTAACACTTACCATGATTGTACTCATTCTTTAAACAGATAGGTTCACTGTTATCTCATATTGTACTAGTCATTGACCAAAAAGTGTTTTGTTTGTTGTGTTTTGTTTTTTACATAAACTGTTGTTTTGTAGGTCTTTCCATCCTATACTCGTAAATTGATTAATGGCCCTAAACGCAGTGCTTCGCATTCCTAGCGCATTATCTCTCTCATTGATTTTAGGCCATCTTTCACCTTACAGAATTCCTTTTAAACCTTGATCCTATCATCAATCACACTAGTTGCTCCTTTTAGCTTGGTGTCATCTATATATATGATCTGCAAATCTCCAAGGATTAGGATACCTAGAGATCCTTTGGAGAGCTCTAAGGGGCAAGGCGTGTTTACCAGTTGATACACCACCAGCCGTGTGTAAAAAAAGAAATGACATCTGGCTCTAGGATGACATTAGGCTCATGGGTTCGTGGGGCAAAACTTGAGGGTAGTTGAGAAAGGAAAAACTGTTGGAATTCCAGGTTAAAGCAAGGCAAGGTCAGAATATTCAGTTTAAGCAGAAAGTTTTCTTCTAGGAAGCATCATTTTAGATTCTTAAAGGGGGGAAAGTATTATCAGTGCCACAAGTTTTGAGGCAGACAGCGAGGGGGAAAGGGCGTGTTCAGCTCAGAAGCAAAACTGGGGATGAGAAAAGGATGACCAACCAAGTCATCACTCCTGGCAGGTAGATATTATTAAAAATTCACTTAGCATCGTGGACTATTTGGAATAATTTTCCCTTCCAGCTCTCAGGGAGAAGTCCTACTTTGGGAGTTTAAGATGTTTCTCCCCCTCCAGCCACAATCCAAGAAAGTGAAGAGGAACTAAAAAGCCTCTTGATGAAAGTGAAAGACGAGAGTGAAAAAGTTGGCTTCAAGCTCAACATTCAGAAGACTAAGATCATGGCATCTGGTCCCATCACTTCATGGGAAATAGATGGAGAAACAGTGGAAATAGTGTCAGACTTTGTGGGGCTCCAAAATCACTGCAGATGGTGATTGCAGCCATGAAATTAAAAGACGCTTACTCCTTGGAAGAAAAGTTATGACCAACCTAGATAGTATATACGAAAGCAGAGGCATTACTTTGCCAACAAAGGTCCATCTAGTCAAGGCTATGGTTTTTTCAGTGGTCATGTATGGATGTGAGAGTTGGACTGTGAAGAAAGCTGAGCACCGAAGAACTGATGCTTTTGAACTGTGGTGTTGGAGAAGACTCTTGAGAGTCCCTTGGACTGCAAGGAGATCCAACCAGTCCATTCTGAAGGAGATCAACCCTGGGATTTCTTTGGAAGTAATGATGCTAAAGCTGAAACTCCAGTACTTTGGCCACCTCATGAGAAGAGTTGACTCACTGGAAAAGACTCTGATGCTGGGAGGCATTGGGGGCAGGAGGAGAAGGGGACGACAGAGGATGAGATGGGTGGATGGCATCACAGACTTGATGGACGTGAGTCTGAGTGAACTCCGGGAGTTGGTGATGGACAGGGAGACCTGGCGTGCTGCGATTCGTGGGGTCGCAAAGAGTCGGACATGACTGAGCGACTGAACTGAACTGCCTGAGCCACAGTCCAGGTTTTTCACTGGAATTCTGCATCACTCAGATTCCTCTCCTCACACTCTGCCTCTGTTGTAAAATCGATTACAATTGGCTTACATCTCCAGTTCTGGGTACATTTTCCATCTGCTCCAGACATGCACACCCTCCGCCTGGACCATTCCCCACTCCCCACACTGCCCCCACCCCTTCCTTCTCCCCATTAACTTTATCTTCTTAAGCAGCTCAGGAGCACAGATGTTTTCACCCTGTCCCTCTGCACAGGGGTATTTTCCCAGTGTCTCTGTGTGTGTGTGCTCCAGGCACAGCCTCTCTGGGGAGGGAGAGAGTAAATGTTTTCATTCCAAACCCTCGGGTCAGGTCTTGTTTGTCTAAACTGTGTTTGTTGCCATAATTATCAGATTAGCTGATCTCTGGCAGCAAGTTGGGTGGGGGAGCAAGAGAAGGGGAGCATTAACCCTTTGCAGGATGGTTGCTGTGCTTTGTCACAGGAATCCTTTGAGGAGAAGCTGTCATTTCTCTTCTAACCTGGAGGGTTTGACTAGAAGTCTTTCCACCAACCCTAACAGCCCTCAGTAATAGTCTGCTCTGAGTCAATCCAGCCACCCAATGGGCTGCACTGCTGGGATCCAAAAGGCATTTAGCAGAGTTGGAAGGTTGAAAGGGCATCTCTCCAGGGATCTGCTGGGAAAAGAAAGAAATGGAGCTTAGAGAGAATCTAGATAAGTAACTCAACAAGGGGTATCAGCGTCTCTCAGACTGAACAAGGAAGCCAGGAGAATGCACTGGATGTCTTCAGCCTTCCTCACCCCCCTCCTCCCCCTCAGCAGACCCCATTTAGGTTTGTTTGGGGATTTTCTGTTGTCACAAAAAATACCAAGATCCTTTGCACCACTGCAGTTTTAACAAAATCAATGGTCTCCCCATGTAAAGACATTTCCAAGCCTTTCTCATTAGACTGAAATCATTTAAAGATTTTCTCATCTTCCCTTGCCTCCCACCCACAGCACCAATGAACTGCTGTCTGGTCTCCAGAGACTAGAAACACGGACTGATCTTGCCTCTTAACTCCTAGAGTAGCAGGTCCTTTGTATTTTAACTATCTCTTCTACAAATGAATAAATTTTGTCTTCTCAAAAGTATTGAGATTTTTTGAGGACAGGAATACCCTGGGACTTCCCTGGTGGTCCAGTGGTTAAGACTTGAGGCTTTAGGGGAGTCGGGTGGGAACGAAGAGCCAAAAGAAGAATCCTTTGATCCTCTACACTGGTTAACTGGTAGAGAACCTAAACATATGAATAGGAGGTGTTTAGCTAATATTTGGTAGCATTTAGGTAATTTAGGTAGCATTTTCTAAACTTATTTTTTCCATTCCGTCCACCTCTGTTCTTTTCTGTTTTGTGTTTGACTATTTATAGATCCTTTATTTCTGGACCAGTTCTCCAATTCATACTCATCAAATCTTCCTCCTCTTCTCTCCAAACACACATACACAGTGAGAGATAAGAAAAGTAACATTTACTGAGTGTCTATACCTAACATTATGCAAACTTATTCCATGTTATCTTGTTTGAAACCCACATTGGCATTTGAGATCAATGCTATATCAGTCACAAGGAAAGAACTGGAGACAGGGAGTTAAGTCACTTACAAAAGCTCCCACAGTTTTAAGCGGTACGATGAACATACACACAGATGTGTGTGTGATCATGTGCTGTGCTTAGTTGCTCAGCTGTGCCCAGTTCTTTGTGACCCCATGGACTGTCGCCCACCAGGCTCCTCTGTCCATGGAGATTCTCCAGGCAAGAATACTAGAGCGGGTTGCCAGGCCCTCCTCCAGGGAATGTTCCCCAACCAAGGGATCAAACCCAGGTCTCCCCCATTGCAGGCAGATTCTTTGCTGTCTGAGCCTCCAGGGAAGCCTGTGTGTAACCCTGAAGTTCACACAAACTCCATCTTTCTAGTTTAAATCTTACTCTCTACTGATGCTGCCAGACATGGTTCCAAAGGTAGATGGGTCATAGAGAGGGTCTTAAGAAGAAATGTACACAATTGGTATTGGGCAGGAGTTTCCAATTCCATCCCAGAGAATTCAGGTGAACTTCCACGGAAGTAAATCACCAGGGATCCAGCTCCCTTCGTTCGTGCCAGAGAGGTGCTCTGTTCCACATGAAGCCCACTAAGATGTCTCCGAGTTCCACCCAGGGTTCCCCTCTCCTGATACCTGTTCTCCCGCTGCTTCTTACATCCTTCCACAAGCCAGGCAGGAGAAAGACCTGGCCGATCTCGAATAGGTCAACTGAACTGTGTCTGTTAGCTGTTCTGATAGGGAAGTTAATGGAAGAGCAGTTGAAATGGTTTTGTTCCAGATCAGAAATCTCAATGGCTTGGAAGGAAATTCTGGAAAGAGAGATAACATAAGGGCCTTAAAAGAAATTCAAAGAAGGACTTACTTTAAAAGATAACAATGTAAGGTAGGTGATTTGGGCACCCTGTGGCAGAGTATTGGCCACGAGTAGAGCAAAGCAAGGCAAATTCTTATGAAAGAGTCTCTCAGGTTCCTACAATACCTTTCTTGATCCTGGCTGTGAGCAATGAACTTGTTAGTAAGATGCCTGAGATCCCACACTCCCACCTAAGGTAAGGTACACATCCTCTCTGGGATTTATGGGACAAGTTGAGGATTGGACCAGATGACATCTGGATTCCTTCTTTTCCTGATAGGTCATCAAATTCCCCAATAAGGAAGCAAATAGGAAAAGTTGTTTAGAGAAATCACATTTACTTGATTTAATATATGCAAAATGCTAAACATAATGCTTGATACATAGTAATTCTATAGAAATATTAGCTATTATTATCATACATGACAATGAGGCTGATGAGTATGGATCCATGCACTACAAACACATTTTTACTACCACATCTATAAAATTGAAAAAGACAAATAATCCAGTATTCTGATAACTCTAAAGCCCTCTCTTGCAAAGACTTTGATAGTAGGGGAATGACCTATGGCCACTGAAGATTACAAATAACTATAGTTCATGGAAGGAAAGTTTGCTAAGCAAACAGCCACCAAGACAAAATATATGAATTTTTTTTTAAACCTAGCTTTCTTATTTGGTTATGGAATGAATTAGGCTGCCTCGAGAAGTACTGAGTTTCCCTTTTCAGGGACATAGATGGCAAGTGACTAGATTGACTCTGTTGACTTTGAAGAAGCTTTCTGTCAAAATCTCTGTAATTCCCAAGTGAATCCCAAAATCACATAGAGTCCCAGTGTGGGCAGTAGAGTGGCAGAGGCTGGACTTTAGCAGATTACCTAGTCCTGAAAGGCATAATATCAGTGGCATAATATCATCCTGGAACATCTTGCACCTTATATAGCAAAACTGTGCCTTCTAAGGCTTTAGTTGAAAGACGATTAGTGGAGCACATTGCTGAGCAGTATTCCTGCATCATTCTCTCTTTTCAGTGCTGAGACTAAGAATCAAAAGCATGAGGGAATAACAGAGCTACACAGTAAGAGAAAAAGAGCCAGATCGCACAGCCTGCATTTTTTCTAGTTTTTTCCTCCCTGTGAAGAGACGGAATTATCTTGGACTGAAGATGTAGACCTGAATATTAGTAGAGGCTCATATGCAGTGTTAGAGCAAGATAAATGGCAAGTGAAACAGAAAAGGAAATAAATAATCAGAAAGAACAGAAGGGCAAAGGGCAGGAGATAGAGAGTTGAAGAGGCAATGGGAGAGAAAAGAAGGAAATGAAGGGACTTTTCAAAAAATAATGTTTATACTTTGAATGAAAGAGAAGTAGAGAAGCAACATTTTAAAAAGGAAAGAGATGGCAAAGAAAGAAAGGTAGTAACATATATTGAGTACTACAAAAACAAAGTGGAAAAGAGTAATTAGGGTTGAGAAAAAAAGTCTAATATAATTTAAGCTAGTTATCTGATGAGATGGTCTTGATCCCTGTCTCCTGTACAATGTCACGAACCTCATTCCATGGAAAAGAAATGCAAAAAAGCAAAATGGCTGTCTGAAGAAGCCTTACAAATAGCACTGAAAAGAAGAGAGGCAAAAAGCAAAGGAGAAAAGAAAAGATATAAGCATCTGAATGCAGAGTTCCAAAGAATAGCAAGAAGACATAAGAAAGTCTTCTTCAGCAATCAGTGCAAAGAAATAGAGGAAAACAACAGAATGGGAAAGACTAGAGATCTCTTCAAGAGAATTGGAGATACCAAGGGAACATTTCATGCAAAGATGGGCTCGATAAAGGATAGAAATGGTATGGACCTAATAGAAGCAGAAGATATTAAGAAGAGGTGGCAAGAATACANCTCATTGGAAAAGACTCTGATGCTGGGAGGGATTGGGGGCAGGAGGAGAAGGGGATGACCAAGTATGAGATGGCTGGATGGCATCATGGACTCGATGGACGTGAGTCTGAGTGAATGCTGGGAGATGGTGATGGACAGGGAGGCCTGGCATGCTGCGATTCATGGGGTCGCAAAGAGTCGGACACGACTGAGCGACTGAACTGAACTGATCTGATGAGAATATCTACAGATGATGTTACATGCCTCTTTGCAAAAGAGATTCTTAGTCAGAGACTCCGAATCTGGGGAAGAGACCTCCTGTCTACTCCCCAGGAATCTCAGCCTCTACAACATAGCATCAGTTCAGTTCAGTTCAGTTCAGTCGTTCAGTCGTGTCCAACTCTTTCTCACCCCATGGACTGCAGCACATTAGGCTTCCCTATCCATCACCAACTCCCAGAGCTTGCTCAAATGCATATCCATTGAGTCAGTGATGCCATCCAATTATCTCATCCTCTGTCGTCCCCTTCTCCTCCTGCCTTCAGTCTTTCCCAGCATCAGGATCTTCCAATAAGTCAGTTCTTTGCATTAGGTGGCCAGAGTATTGGAGCTTCAGCTTCAGCATCAGTCCTTCTGGGACTTTCAAGAGTCTTCTCCAACACCACAGTTCAAAAGCATCAATTCTTCAGTGCTCAGCTTTCTTTATGGTCCAACTGTCACATCCATACACGACTACCAGAAAGACCTTAGCTTGACTATATGGCGCTTTGTAAAAAGTAATGTCTCTGCTTTTTAATATGCTGTCTAGGTTTGTCATAGCTTTTCTTCCAAGGAGCAAGCATCTTTTAATTTCAAGGCTGCAGTCACCATCTGCAGTGATTTTGGAGCCCAAGAAAATAAAGTCTCTCACTGTTTCCATTGCTTCCCCATCTATTTGCCATGAAGTGATGGGACCAGATGTTATGGTCTTAGTTTTTTGAATGTTGAGTTTTAAGTCAACTTTATCACCCTCCTCTTTCACTTTCATCAAGAGGCTCTTTAGTTCTTGTTCATCTTCTGCCGTAAGGGCGGTATCATCTGCATATCTGAGGTTATTGATATTTTTCCTTGCAATCTTGATTCCAGCTTGTGCTTCATCCAGTCCAGTATTTCTCATGATGTACTCTGCATACAAGTCAAATAAGCGGGGTGACAATATACAGTTCTGACATGCTCCTTTCCCAATTTGGAATCAGTCCATTGTTCCATGCCCGGTTCTAACTGTTGCGTCTTGACCTGCATACAGATTTCCCAGGAGGTAGGTAAGGTGGTCTGATTTCCAACATAGCATAGATCAGTTGTTAACATCAGAATTAGAAGCAAAGCTTCTGTTGAAACCCTTTAACATCTGTAACCTGCCTTTCCTTGGCGGGCTCCCTTCCTTCCTCCTGTCGCTTCTCTCCGTCCCCTTCTGGACTTCGCTGTTACTTAATCGGCTATGGGGTGGTTGGTCTGGAGAACCTTCAGAAATGCCTTCCAACCCTCCAGGTGGACCATTTTCTACTTCTGCTGTCATATTCCTCTCTTTTTTCTTTCTATGCTGGCTCTTTTATCAGGATCTGTGGTTCAGGGACTGATGGAAGGATAAGCAGTGGGAGCAGGGATGACTCACATGACAACACAACTTTGTTGCTATAGCTCAGCTGTCTCTTGTTCTGGCAGAAAAAACCTGGAGGACTTGGTTCCAAGTCCACAGAGAGGTTGCTTGGTATCAGGTGTTAGTCATCACTGGAAGCAGAAGCCATGTTACAAAATAGCTGAATGTTATTTTATTCACAGTCATGATGGTGAACTAAATAGTTTACTGAGCACTAAAGATAAAACCTTAGATCCTGCCCTGAGGAGCTAGCAAAACAAAAGTGGGAGCCCTAGATCCTGCCAGTTCAACATTCATCATCAGTGCCTGGTACTGAGCACCGAGGTGCTTGGGTGCTGGGTACAGTGCTGAACACACGACAGTCCATCTTGGGAGGAAGGTACTGTTGTTGTCATCCCCACTTTACGGATGAGGAAATGGAAGCCTGAAGGTTAAATGATCTACCAAGATCGTTCAGCCTAGGACAGACTGGGATTCAAATTTGCTTGGAGGCACCTGGTTAGACTGCCTTCCTTCCTCCCCTTTCTGCATCAGCTAGAATCCATCTAATGAGTCAAGAATGACAGAAAGAGGAGAGAGGTCCCTAGAGTCATCCCATTCCCATTTCAACACTCATTTTGAGGATTCATGCTTGGGAGCCACTCCCATGAGCCCTTCCTCACTGTGTCACTTGTGATCCAACCTGCTTTAACCTGTCATTCTCCTACCTGCCTGAACCTGCTGATGCCCACATGGAAGGATCCTGGGCCTTGGGTTCTTGCTTCTCTTCACCACTTTCTACCAATTCATCCAGACTTAACCACATCCTGACTTAACCACCAGCAATGCTGGTGTTACCCCTCAACTAACTACACATACCTGGGACCTTTGGGGTTCCTAACTGTACTGTTTGTCCCTTTCATAAATTGAATGATATAAACCTCCTTCCAGACATGAAGTCCTGCTCTCTGGAAGATTCTGTGCACCTCCTATCCAGGAAGTGAAGTCTTCAAGTATTTTCTGCCCATAGCAACAGTCCAATAAAAGCCTTTACTTGGACTTGGCTAATCCAGAATTTTAAATGGCTAGTTTTGAGAGATTTTGCAAAGTTTGCAAGTAACCAAATTTGGGAATAGAAAGAGGACAGAAATGTTTTCACATAACAGTTACTATTAATACATTTATTACATCAATAATATATTTATTATAAATCATATGATAATATCAGTCTTTACTATCTCTAATAATAGTTTTTAACCCAGTTTGAGGTTTCCAATATTTCTGAAAATAATAAGAAATATTAAAATTTATAATTCAGAATTTTTTTAGGCCAATTTCCCCATTCCTCCAATCCCCCCAACCTGCCTTATCCACTCCCTCCAGGCATCCAAAATTGTACAATCTATAAGAATAGGGCCAGATATCTTATGAATACTCAGTAAATATTAACTAACTGACTGTCTAAACGAATTAGTCTATTAGCCTCTGGTACAAGAGCTTTTTCTGTCTCTCAAATTCAAATCATTTCCTGTCCTTTTACTAACATGGGCATTCATGCATGCAGTTCAAACGGTTGTTTACTTAGGGCTGTTTTGGCCTCCTCAAATACAGTCTGGTAACGGTGCAAGACAGTATGTGAACAAGTGCTCACATGAGGTGACAGCAGTGGGGAGATGGAAAGAACATGGGCCTTGATCACAGCAGACCTCGGTTCAAAGGCTGCCCTATCTGTGAAACTGGAGTACTGACACCCAACTCACAGAACATTATGGGAGAGCTCATTGAATGCTGTGTGTATGTACCTCTTCAATCTTCCCTAAAACCCTTTATAGGAGGGAAATGATACTTGGAGGGGTCGATTTGGCCAGCCTAAAGTCTCACAGCCACTTAGTGATGGGCATTGCTAGAGTTTGAACACACCCTTAACTGAAACCGCACAGTTTACATGATTTTCAAACCCAGCCAAAATTCAGATTGGGACTTGGACCCATGAGCTAAGACCTGACTGAACTCATTTACTTTTCATTGAAATCGCACACCTAGCCTCAGGACTTACTGAAGCTCAGGTATTTTATATCTCAGCTTCCTGATTGTCTCCTAGTAAGAGGCAGAGTGATAGGTAGATTTATTGAGAGAAATATACCCCACACTACATAGCACAATATGGTCTGTCTCAAAAGGCTTGAGAGAAGCCCCAAAACTTGGGGTTTCTTAGATAGGAAAGAATGGAATTCCAGTTGAGCTATTTCAAATCCTGAAAGATGATGCTGTGAAAGTGCTACACTCAATACGCCAGCAAATTTGGAAAACTCAGCAGTGGCCACAGGACTGGAGAAGGTCAGTTTTCATTCCAATCCCAAAGAAGGGCAATGCCAAAGAATG
>SJYX01021566.1:194370-224779 GCA_006410675.1 Oreotragus oreotragus | reverse complement strand
CAGTCTATGTGCTGACATGGCTTATCATTTTGATATGTGTGATTATTCATTGCTAACTTATTCTATCAGTAAGCAATGAAGGATATAACAGGAAGTTAACATTTCATTGCAAAATATATTACTTTATCAAATCAGTAAAAAGAAACATTCTTCAAAGATAATTAATGTAAAATTAAAGACATTCTGCTACATTTCACTTAAAATCTACCCTCAAGGTAAAACTGATCTTCACTTGTAAGCATCTAAGAACTAAAACTAGAGAACTTATAAACAGTATGTTCTTAAATACTTTAAATTTGCAGTAACTCAGTCTGTTTCAACTTAAACATTCAGTCTTACTACCACATCATCATCATCCATAAAGGCAAATACTGTAACATAAAACATTTAGTTGAATGAGATAATTTTTTATAAATTCAGAAACAATTTACTGTTCTACTGTATTTCAAAAGAAATCTTGGAGCCTGAAATAGAAACCCAGATTTTTAAAATATGATACTGTAAATCTAACTATTTTGCATCAAATTAACATTTTCTTCAAAAGAACAAAATAATTATAGCTATTAGGCTCTAAATTTTTATTGCTTTAAGATGAAAAATATTTAGTGATGTTATGAAATCCTACCTCCAACAATGGTGAAGTATGACGACCAGAGAAACAAACAGCAACAACATCAAAGAAAACACTGGCAAAGCCCACAAGAAAATATTGAAGTTATTTCTCTTTTCAGAGGTTTTTACTGACTGGTTTCCATGATTACTCATACTGACATCCCTTAGCCAAGCTGCTATTGTGGTAGTTTTGACTTCCAGATTAGATTTTGGGGCTAGAGAATACTCAGATTACATTATCCCTTTTTTTTTTTTTTTTTTGAGTGAAAATTGTAAACAACTATTTTTCCAAAGATGTCTTCATCTTTTGACTAATATTTTGCCATAATTTTAAATTTTTCCAAATTTTCAGTCTTCTTGATTTTGAAAATCAAAATGAGCTCCAGAGCCAGAACCAGCTCAATTAATTCCAAAGATGTTTTAAACCAAGACTTTCAATAAGTTTCTCAAAGAGTTATAATCATCATGATTAAATACTTGAGTGAAATTTCTAGATCATATGGTAACTCTATTCCATTCTGAGAAAATGCCAGTCTGTTTTCTAAAGTGGCTGCACCATTTTGTGTTTCCACCAGCAACATGACACAGCTGCAATTACTTCACATCCTCCACATCAACACTTGTTACTGTCTGTCTTTTTAACTACAAACATTATAATAGGTGTGAAGCAGGATCTTATTGTGGTTTTAATTTGAATCTCTCTAATGTCACCCTTGAGAAATCTGTATGCAGGTCAGGAAGCAACAGTTAGAACTGGACATGGGACAACAGACTGCTTCCCAATAGGGAAAGGAGTATGTCAAGGCTGTATATTGTCACCCTGCTTATTTAACTTATATGCAGAGTACCTCATGAGAAATGCTGGGCTGGAAGAAACACAAGCTGGAATCAAGATTGCCAGCTCAAAATTCTCACTAGCAAAGTAATGCTCAAAATTCTCACTAGCAAAGTAATGCTCAAAATTCTCACTAGCAAAGTAATGCTCAAAATTCTCCAAGCTAAGCTTCAATAGTACATGAAGCGAGAACTTCCAGATGTTCAAGTTGGATTTAGAAAAGGCAGAGCAACCATAGATCAAATTGCCAACATCTGCTGGATCACAAAAAAGGCAAGGGAATTTCAGAAAAATATCTACACTATATCTATTGACTACACTAAAGTCTTTGACTATGTGGATCACAACAAACTAGAAAATTCTTCAAGAGATGGGAATACTAGACTACCTTATCTGCCTCCTGAGAAACCTGTATGCAGGTCAAGAAGCAACAGTTAGAATTGGACATGGAACAATGGAGTGATTCCAAATTGGGAAAGGAGTACATCAAGGCTGTATACTGTCATCTGGCTTATTTAACTTATATGCAGAGTACATCATGTGAAATGCTGGACTGGAAGAAGCACAAGCTGGAATCAAGATTGCATATCAATAACCTCAGATATGCAGATCACACCACCATTATGGCAGAAAGTCAAGTGGAATTAAAGAGATCCCGATGAAAATGAAAGAAGAGAGTTAAAAAGCTGACTTAAAACTCAGCATTCAAAAACCAAAGATCATGGCATCCAGTCCTATCACTTCAGTTCAGTTCAGTCGCTCAGTTGTGTCCAACTCTTTGCAACCCCATGAATTGCAGCACGCCAGGCCTCTTTTGTCCATCACCAACTCCCGGGGTTCACTCAAACTCATGTCCATCAAGTTGGTGATGCCATCCAGCCATCTCATCCTCTGTTGTCCCCTTCTCTTCCTGCACCCAATCCCCCCCAGCATCAGAGTCTTTTCCAGTGAGTCAATTCTTCACATGAGGTGGCCAAAGTATTGTAGTTTCAGCTTTAGCATCCAGTCCCATCACTTCATGGCAAATAGATAGGAAAACAATGGAAACAATGAGAGACTTTATTTTCTTGGGCTCCAAAATCACTGCAGATGGTGGCTGCAGGCTTGAAATTAAAAGATGTTTGCTCCTTGAAAGAAAAGCTATGACAAATCTAGATAGCATATTAAAAAGCAGAGACATTACTTCATCAACAAAGGTCCATATATAGTCAGCTATGGTTTTTCCAGTGGTCGTGTATGGAAGTGATAGTTGGATTATAAAGAAAGCTGAGCACTGAAGAATTGATGTTTTTGAACTGTGGTGTTGGAAAAGACTCTTGAGAGTTCCTTGGACAGCAAGGAGATCAAACCAGTCCATCCTAAAGGAAATCAGTCCTGAATATTCATTGGAAGGACTGATGCTGAAGCTGAAGCTCCAATACTTTGGCCACCTCATGTGAAGAGTTGACTCAGTGGAAAAGATCCTGATGCTGGGAAAGACTGAAGGCAGGAGGAGAAGGGGACGACAGAGGATGAGATGGTTGGATGGCATCACTGACTCGATGGACATGAGTTTGAGCAGGCTCCAGGACTTGGTCATGGACAGGGAAGCCTGGCGTGCTGCAATCCATGAGGTCGCAAAGAGTCAGATAGGACAGGGTTACTGGACTGACTGACTGAGGTTGCCTCAAGGTGTGGATTGATGTGTCCTTTAGGTGTGATGATGGCAGCTGGAGAACTAGGGGAACCAGGAGCGACTGGGCAGATGGAGAGTGAGGTGGTGGGAGGCAAGTGAGAAAGCTGTGATGACTCCTCCTGTACTGCAGAGACTCCACCCCCAGTTCTTCCCAGCCAACTTTTCCAACCCCCATTTCAGGTATGGAGATATCCTAAAGCCTGGAATAAAAGGAAAAGCCTGGATGGAGGCATTCTAGTATGGAAAGAATGAAGTTACAAAGCTTAGAGCCAAGGATGCTAACTGTGAGCTTTGAACATTTAAGTTACTTAATATCTCTGGGTGTCCCTGTATATAATGGTGACAATACACAGACCTCCCAGGGAAGCTAGGACAACCCAGTGAAATCTTGTTCATAAAGGACCTGGCAGAGGAGGTGACTGTTGAGAGTCCCGTGAAAGATGCGACACTCAGGCTGCAG
The DNA here is from genome assembly GCA_006410675.1 of Oreotragus oreotragus. Lineage (NCBI taxonomy): Eukaryota > Metazoa > Chordata > Mammalia > Artiodactyla > Bovidae > Oreotragus > Oreotragus oreotragus. The sequence continues at coordinate 221,197 of SJYX01021566.1, read as the reverse complement.
CCTTGGTTAGTGACAGGATCTGGCTTTATCTGACTCCTGCCCAAAACACAGTTGGGCTTTGCGCATCCTCCCAAGAAAATGTGAAATGATGGTAACTCTAATAGCTACTAAAACTAACTAAAGTTACTCCATTTGGGAGAGGAAAAAAGAGCTGCAAAAAAAACTCCAGTATCAGGAGGGCAAAAATGAGAAAGAACATTTTAGACAAAAGAAAAAAAAATACATTGTGAATCTAGAAAAAAAAATTTAGAGTAGCTCACTAGAAGGTCTAAACTTATCTGTAAAAAAAACAGTGTTGGAGGTGGGAAAAAATTGCTGACTATTCATGTAAGATGTTTATAATACAAGTAGAAGTTTGAAAAAAAAAGTTCTGGTGAAAGTAAGGTTAAAAAAAGGAAATTCCACAAATGACTCTCAACATTTTTTTAGTTGTGGCAAAACACACATAACGCATTGTAATCACTTTAAAGTATACAGCTCAGTCCTATTAAGTGCGTTGACAGTGTTATGCAACCATCATTGCCATCCATCTCTAGAGCTCTTCATTTCGCAAAACTGAAACTCTATACCAATTAAACAGTACTCCCTGTCTGCCTCACCTCCAGCGCCTGGAGCCCACTGTTCTACGCTCTATCTCTATGAGTTTGACTACTTTAGGTGCCTCATATAGGTATGAAAGTGAAAGTGAAGCCGTTCAGTCGTGTCCAACTCTTTGCAACTCCATGGACGGTAGCCCGCCAGGCTCCTCCATCCATGGGATCCTCCAGGCAAGAATACTGGAATAGGCTGCCATTTCCTTCTCCAGGGGATCTTCCCGACCCAGGAACCAAACCGAGGTCTCCTGCATTGCAGGCAGACGTTTTAACCTCTGAGCCACCAGGGAAGCCTCATATAATTATATCATATTTGTCCTCTTATGCCTGGCTAATTTCATTTAGCATAATGAACTCTCAACTTTTAAACTATGTATATATTCCAAAGTCATCTGGAAAGTGATTGAAATTTCCATATGGAAGAAGAATGAAGAGGACTCTTCCCAGACCTGGAGGAAGGAGTGAATGCAGGTAAGAATGTGGACCCAGTGAAGCCCCAAATGCAGTTTTAGGGGTCAGGGGCTTCTGTCCCTTTCTTGAGTTCCTTTGTGTTGCCACAACATAAGAGTTCAGAGCGGGTGTTGGCCTCACAGCATTTCCCTTTGTGTTTTCTGTAGGGTCCATCCCATTATTACCCTCTCCCAGGATGTTCACTATAGCTCATAATAAGCAGGCAGATGGTCAGTTAGACTGCTCCTTGTACTTACAATTTACCTTGTAGTAGACACAGTCAACAGTTTAAAGTGGATAGCTTTAAAGAGGATATTGAAGGTGGCAACATAGTCATATCCCATCATTTCTACTCCTTTCTTTCCCAAATTATGAAATAGTTGTACAATTTGGATGGGCTGACACTTCAGCTCTTGAAATGGACTTTGATTGGGTTAAATGAATCAGTAAAGCCCCTCACACTGGCCATGGTGACTGGCTTGGCAATGGGCCCATGCCTAATTTCAACTATCAAAACAAGTTCACTGTAGGCAAATTAGGAAGCACAAAGTCTCAGACATCCTACATCAGTCTCAGTAGGAAGACAACGCTAGGGACATGAGAGTCCTTGATAATAGGGTTCAGGCTCTGGATCAACCCATCCAGAGAGGCCATGAAGTCGGAGCACCTATGGTGGGGTTAGTGCCCTCATAAGAAAAGATAGCAGAAAGACTCTCTTGTGCTCACTGCCACGTGAGGATGTGTGTGATGAGAAGGCTGCTGTCTGTAAGCCAGGAAGAGAACCTCACCAGAACCTAGCCATGGCAGCTCCATGCCTCTGAAACGATTCACAGACAAGCTGCCTCTGAGGGACTCTGAGGGCGGTGACATCACCTAAATAAATGAAGATGACAAAGAAGAACAAGGAGGAGGAGAAAAGAAAGGGTGAAGAAAAGCATGCTGAAGAGCAATACTTCTCACTCATTTCCACCAGAACAGCAGAGAACAATGAAAGCACACCACCAGAAGGCCCGGCAGCATGGCCAGAAAAAGGATGCCAGTTAGTATTTTTGAAAACTTACATTTTATTGTAAAAAGTCATGCATGTGTTCTACTTCATACCGTGCCTTTACTGTTTATATCAAAATGTTTCCCTAAAAGTGACATTTTATACCTTTTTTATTTCCACACTGTAAGGCTTGCCAGATCTTATTTTCCCAACCAAGGATTGAAACCATACCCCCTACAGTGGAAGAGTGGAATCCTAACCACTGGACTGCCAGGGAATTCCCTAAACCAAGTATTTGAAATGATCTCTTGGCCCTGCCCTACCTCTTTTGGCATGCTTCCACCCCAGTGTGAGTACCACAACTTTCTCTAGAAAGAGCGCTGGATTCAGTTTTAAAATCTGGGTTCTTTTTCCGATTCCATCACTTCACAGCCATGTGACCTTGCAAAATCTTCCACCTACTTTAAGCTTCTCTTTCCTCATGAATAAAAGAAAAGATGACATCTCTTTCACCTTTCTCACAGAGATGTCAAGCTTCAAGGGGTTAATGTGAGAAAGACTTGGGAGACCAGGAAATTCTGACCCATAGCCCTATCAGTATTATTCCAAGACCATTTTGGAAGTTTCCCCAGCCCAGACTAATCCCTTCTTGGACAAAACTTTCTGATCCTTTTTGGTCCAATCCTTGCATTTGTGCTGAGGAGTACAGGATACAAAAAGAATGAGGAGGAGTTATTTAAAAACAGCTTTCAAGAGGATGGGAGAAAAGTCAGATCTTATTTTCATGTGACTCTATGTCTCTTGGTTCCCCTCATTTTAACATGAGATCTCAAGCTTCCCTATTCAGAGGAGTCGTGAGCCTATATTCCTTGTACTTGCTTTATGAACAAATCATCTCAGATTCAGAGTAGAGCAAGAAAGACAAGTTGGTTTCATTTTCAGCACCAGCTCTGGCCCATTGGTTGCTTGGAACACTGTATTAAGAGATCACTCAGTGGGAAAGATGGTAGAGATAGATTAGAGATGTATGCCACAGGCACAGAAAGTAACAGCAACATGTGCACCATCGCTGGCCACCATGGGTTAGAGGTTCAAGATGAGTCAACTCAAAATATGCAGCAAATGTTGAAAGCTGGAAGGCTTTCAGAAAAATCTCAAATGTGAGGGCTTTCATCCTCTGGGGCACTTACAAAGTCAGTAATATTGGCTTATGTCTCTTATTTATAATAATAAGAAAGGCCAGCTCCTTATCTGTGGAAGAATTAAATAGGTTAACTACATGTCAAGTTTCCTTCCTTTTGGATAGACTCGTATCAATTCCATTCTCTAACCCAGGGTGTATTATGCTAGTCACTACATTCATTGAAATCATAGAAAGTTCGGGGATGTCATTGGTCAACCTGACAGTCCAGCACTGAGCCCAGGAGCAATTGTGAACATAAATACAGACTGAAAACCAAGATAAGAGACTAACTGTAGAGAACAACAGCGACAGTAACACACACACAAGAATCATGGGAATTAAAAGGCGAGAATCACTGTTCAAATGAAATCTGGTATCAGTCTTAATGTAACTGCTTCAAATGTGCTCAGTTGTATCTGTTTTGTGACCCCATGGACTGTAGGCCACCAGGCTCCTCCGTCCATTGGATTTCCCAGGCAAGAATACTGGAGTGGGTTGCCATTTCCTACTCCAGGAGATCTTCTTGACCCAGGGATCAAACCCACGTCTCCTGTGTTGCAGGCAGATTCTTTAGCGCTAAGCCACCAGGAAGCTACTGGGGAAGCCCAAATTGCTTCAAATCCTATCCCATATTTCTGAGAACTCTAGGGGCTTTGGATTTGGATGAGCACTCCATGAGTTTATTTCAAAATACTTATTTCTATTTTAGTATGTGTTACTTGAGACTTTAAAAAAAATAACAAACAGCTTCTATTAAGTAGTTAAGTATCTTTTTGTTGTAGAATTCTAAGGGGTTTAGCACTGTGTACATGCACAGCATTTAAGCTTTTAGGAATTTATTTTACTACTTTGGTGCTTTCAGTTTGCTTGAAAGCAGGCCCTTTTGCGTTAAAAGCCCTGTTGGGGCTTAAAAGCTGTCAGGTTGCCTTCATCTGCTCTTTAGACGACTAGACTTTCTGGCTGAGCAGAGTATGTTTGGTTAGTTTTGGTCTTGTTTTATGCTATAAGAAGCTACACAACGACAACAAGAGATGCAGTAATTAAATATTTTTGGAATTTCTTATTTTATTTTTCTGGGTTTCTTTGGGGCCCACTGTTTATTTCCATGTTTTGAGCTTCCTTTGCAAATGAATTCTTGCATTTTAAGTAACTAGCCATTGAGGAAGGGATTGTGAGATGGGTCATATTTCAGAGAAAACCCGCGGTGGAGAGTAACACAGTGTTGGGTGGCTGTCGGGGAGATGAGCACAGAGAAGACACAGGCCCCTGGGTCCCTATCAAAGCGATGGAGAGGTGATTTTAGTAAGGAGGGGTCTCTCTAGTGGTACTTTCCTGCTCCCCTCTTCCTTTTCATCATCCTCTTAAGTCTTTCCTTCCTCTCTCCTTTCCCTTCGCCTTTGTGTTTCTCACCTATCTAATTACCCTTCCATTTTCCTGCTTTTTCTTGTCTCCTCCTTTCTCTCTGCCCCATCCCTCCATTTTTGTCCTAGCTGCCATCCTCTGCTTTTCCTGTGAAGACCATTCTTCACTATGGCATCAGACTGGATTTCCTAAAGCGTGTTCCACCAAACACCAGGTCCATGAGATATTCTGTGGAAGGTTAAAAGAGATGGAAAGATAGGATGGAGGGCAAAGCTGGATCTGTAGTTCAGTTGCAAACATGTCTTCCCCTAAAGCTTCAGCACTCCCATTTGTATTTAATAGATTCTGAGAAATCCTGCTGTGAAGAAACTAGTCTAACCTGGTTTATCCCACTGTTCCCCCAAATTTCCTTGACCTCAGTGTCTTTTCCCTTCAAATAAATGAAGCGTACTGAGAATACATTTGGGGAACCCCGTGGTAGAGCCTCTCTTCTTGGCTCACCTTTGGGGCTTTAGAGCGTCGACTCCCTTCACGCATACCTGGTGTTAAGGCACCTTCTCACTTTTCTGAACTTTTCTGAAGGTCATCACTGGCAAGGGCTCCTCTTCTCTCTGTTCTCTCTGCTGCCCAGCATGGCAAAGAAAGATATGCTGTAAAAACAGACTCAGAAATGCAAAACTTCTATATTGCTCACCTCTCCTGTTTATTTATTTTTAAATTTTTACTTTATTTTACTTTACAATACCGTATTGGTTTTGCCATACATCAACATGAATCCGTCACGGTATACACGTGTTCCTAATCCTGAATCCCCCTCCCTTCTCCCTCCCCATACCATCCCTCTGGATCATCCCAGTGCACCAGCCCCAAGCATCCTGTATCCTGCATCGAACCTAGACTGGCGATTCATTTCTTATATGATATTATAGATGTTTCAATGCCATTCTCCCAAACCATCCCACCCTCTCCCTCTCTCACAGAGTCCAAAAGTCTGTTCTATACATCTGTGTCTCTTTTGCTGTCTCGCATACAGGGTTATCATTACCATCTTTCTAAATTCCATACATATGTGTTAGTATACTGTACTGGCTTACTTTTTTTTCTTTCTGGCTTACTTCACTCTGTATAATCGGCTCCAGTTTCATCCACCTCACTGCTCCTGTTTAATGTTTAAGGTTCAGTTCAGTTGCTCAGTCGTGTCCAACTCTTTGTGACCCCATGAACCACAGCACGCCAGGCCTCCCTGTCCATCACCAACTCGTTGCTGGGTCTTTTTTCTTTTCTCTTTTTCTTTCATTTGTCTAACAAGTTGTCAACATTGTTTTGGGGCCTTCCCTGCTGGCTCGGGGTAGAGAATCTACCTGCAAATGCAGGAGACATGGGATCGATCCCTGATCCAGGAAGATCCCACGTGCTGCAGAGCAACTAAGCCTGCACGTCACAACTCCTGACCATGCTCTAGAGCCTGTGAGCTGAAACTGCTGATGCCTCTGTACCCTAGAACCCATGCCTCACCACAAGAGAAGCCCCCACTCACGACAACTACAGGAAAACCAGCGCAGCCACGAAGACCTAGCACAGCCAAAAATAAGTAAATAATGTTTTTGAAGAATAATATACAGAATGGCAGAGGTTCAAGCAGGAGAACATTTTGGTTCCCTGCCGGTGGCAATGTAAGTTGGTATTATCGTTCTAGAGAACAATTTGACAGTATGTGGCCAAGGTCTTAGAATTCTACTTTGGGGGCTTTATCCTAAGAAAATAACTAAGGACATAAGCAAAGATTTAGCTACAAGAATTTTACTTTATTTGTTTACTGGAGTGTTGTTATAATACAAAACAAACAAACAAACAAACAAACTTGAAAACAACCTTAGTATCCAACAGTGGGAGACTGGTTGAGCCTAGATGGCTCAGATGGTAAAGAATCTGTCTGCAAAGGAGACCTGAGTTCGATCCCTGGGTTGGGAAGATCCCTTGGAGAAGGGAATGACAACCCACTCCAGTATTCTTGCTGAAGAATTCCATGGACGGAGGAGCCTGGCAGGCTACAGTCCATGGGGTCCCAAAGAGTTGGAAATTACTGACTGATTAACACTATCATTATCATTATAGTCACTCAGTCATGTCTGACTCTTTGTGACCCCCCCATGGACTATAGTCCACCAAGGTCTTCTGTCCACGGAATTCTCCAGGCAAGAATACTGGAGTGGGTTTCCATTCCCTTCTCCAAGGGATCTTCCAGACCCTGGGATCAGACTTGGGTCTCCTGCATTGCAGGCAGATTCTTTAACATCTGAGCCACCAGAAAGGTCCCAGTAGAGTATACTGTGACAAATTCATGTGATGGGGTTTTATGTAGTCCTTACAAGTAGAATTTTAGGAGAGTATTAACTGACATACAGTAGATACCCAAGATCAATTCTGTGTAAAAAAATATATATATATGTATTACCTAAATCAAATCCCTTATGATTATACAGTGGAAGTGAGAAATAGATTTAAGGGCCTAGATCTGATAGATAGACTGCCTGATGAACTATGGAATGAGGTTCATGACATTGTACAGGAGACAGTTATCAAGACTATCCCCATGGGAATGAAATGCAAAAAAGCAAAATGGCTGTCTGGAGAAGGCTTACAAATAGCTGTGAAAAGAAGAGAGGCGAAAAGCAAAGGAGAAAAGGAAAGATATAAGCATCTGAATGCAGAGTTCCAAAGAATAGCAAGAAAAGATAAGAAAGCCTTCTTCAGCGATCATTGCAAAGAAATAGAGGAAAACAACAGAATGGGAAAGACTAGAGATCTCTTCAAGAAAATTAGAGATACCAAGAGAACATTTCATGCAAAGATGGGCTCGATAAAGGACAGAAATGGTATGGACCTAACAGAAGCAGAAGATATTAAGAATAGGTGGCAAGAATACATGGAAGAACTGTACAGAAAAGATCTTCATGACCCAGATAATCATGAGGATGTGATCACTAATCTAGAGCCAGACATCCTGGAATGTGAAGTCAAGTGGGCCTTAGAAAGCATCACTAAGAACAAAGCTAGTGGAGGTGATGGAATTCCAATTGAGCTGTTTCAAATCCTGAAAGATGATNCGCTGGGCCAAGGTCCTAAATACCCTGAAGTTCTTGGGATGGCCTGAACATGAAAGAATTGCCTGCCCCAAATAGTGCGACGCCCATGCTGAGAGACATTAGTCCCTGCACTGCTTTCACCTGGGCTTGCCCTGATTGCTATTTCCACTGACTGTCTGATTTAGAGTTTTCAAATAGAAATTTCTTAAGAAACCATGAGAAAACAGATGGGAAGTGATTAAAGAAAGCAACGAAGCACAAAAAACAGATGAGCTTCACCAGATTTTTGAGTCTAAGAAAGATCAAGTGTATTCAGTCTCAGAGAAGCCTTCTTGTATTTTTAAGCTCACAGTTTTCCTGATTGAAACAATTTACTAGATACAAAGGCCTCGTTTCTCTCCTTATTCTAAGGACACCACAGCAAGTCATCGTTCAGGCTGGCCCAGGGGCTGTCCTAGGTAAGCTTTCCAGAGCCCAGGTCCTGAACCTCTCTCCGTGCATGACACGAAGCACCATGGGCTTGAATTCCCTTCAGCCTCAAGCTTCCCTGGCCTTCTGGGCCCCATTGTGTTGCTCCTTCTATTGCTCAGTTGTGCCCAGTTTTTCACACTAACCCCAAGTATCAGGTTTGTCTGAGCAAGGTGTGGTCTTCTGATTTACCTTTTTGGGTAAGGAAAAGGCGCTGCTAGCCACTATAATAGAGTAGTCATAAACTCACATGGTTTAACACAATAAAAGTTTGTTATTCACTCATTCAAACTATGAAACGAGTATTCCTTGTGGCAGCAACTCTCCTCCAAGTGGTGATTTTGGAACCTATGCTCCTTCCTTCTCGAGCGTCCCCCGTCTTTGATGTGCAGTTTCTCAGGTTGCTGTGTTTCTCTGCATCAAGCCTGCAGAAGAAGAGAGAGCACAGAGGATTGCCTGTGGGTGGTGTTCAAGGGCCAGACCTGGAATTGCCCCACTTTACTTCTGCTTGCATTCTATTGGCAGGAACCCAGACACATGGCCTTGCCTAGCTGCACGAGAGACTGGGAAATGTAGTCCAGCTGTATGTCTAGGAAGACAAACTCTTTGGTTTGATAATCAGCCAGTAGTGTCTGCCCCTACTCCCCCATGTATGAGCTTTTAGAAATCCTGTTGTCATTTTTCTCTACCATTTCTGGTTGATATACAGCAATTTACTGGTTACGAATAAATGGCTTGTTCTTTAAAAAGTAGAACATGGGATCACCATCAATTCAGTTGGCCAGTGGTGTCCGACTCTTTGTGACCCCACGGACTGCAGCACACCAGGCTTCCCTGTCCATCACCAACTCCCAGAGCTTGCTGAAACTCACATCCATCCAACTGGTGATGCCATCCAACCGTCTCATCCTCTGCCGTCCCCTCCTGTCTTCAGTCTTTCCCAGCATCAGGGTCTTTTCAAATGAGTCAGTTCTTCACGTCAGATGGGCAAAGTATTAGAGTTTCAGTTTCAACATCAGTCCTTCCAGTGAATATTCAGGACAGATTTCCTTTAGGATGGACTGGTTGGATCTCCATGCAGTCTAAGGGACTCTCAAGAGTCTTCTCCAACACCACAGTTCAGAAGCATCAATTCTTCAGCGCTCAGCTTTCTTTATAGTCCAACTCTTACATCCATACATGACCACAGGAAAAACCATGCCTCTTACTATGTGAACTTTTATTGGCAAAGTAATGTCTCTACTTTTTAATACGCTGTCTAGGTTAGTCATAGCTTGTCTTCCAAGCAGTAAGCATCTTTTAATTTCATGGCTGCAGTCACCACCTGCAGTGATTTTGGAGCCCCCCAAAATAAAGTTTGTCACTGTTTCCATTGTTTTCCTATCTATTTGCCATGAAATGATGGGACCGGATGCCATGATCTTTGTTTTTTGAATGTTGAGTTTTAAGCCAACTTTTTCACTCTCTTCTTTCTCTTTCATCAAGAGGCTCTTTAGCTCCTCTTCACTTTCTGCCATAAGGGTGGTGTCATCTGCATATCTGAGGTTATTGTTATTTCTCCCGGCAATCTTGATACCAGCTTGTGCTTCATGAGCCCGGCATTTCACATGATGTACTCTGACTATAAGTTAAATAAGCAAGGTCACAATATACAGCCTTGACGTACTCCTTTCCTGATTTGGAACCAGTCTGTTGTTTCATGTCTGGTTCTAACTGTTTCTTCTTGACCTGCATACACATTTCCCAGGAGACAGGTCAGGTGGTCTGGTATTCCCATCTCTTTCAGAATTTTCCAATTTTCTGTGTTGTGATCCACATAGTCAAAGGCTTTGGCATAGTCAATGAAGCAGAAATATATGTTTTTCTGGAACTCTTGCTTTTTCTATGGTCCAACAGATGTTGGCAATTTGATCTCTGGTTCCTCTGCCTTTTTTAAATCCAGCTTCAACATCTGGAAGTTCATGGTTCACATACTGTTGAAGCCTGGCTTGGAGAATTTTGAGCATTACTTTACCAGCACATGAGATGAGTGCAATTGTGTGGTAGTTTGAGCATTTTTTGGCATTGCCTTTGTTTTGGATTGGAATGACAACTGACCTTTTCCAGTCCTGTGGCCACTGCTGTGTTTTCCAAATTTGCTGACATATTGAGTGCAGCACTTTCACAGCATCATCTTTTAGGATTTGAAATAGCTCAACTGGAATTCCATCACTTTCACTAGCTTTGTTAGTAGTGATGCTTCCTAAGGCCCACTTGACTTCAGACTCCAGGATTTCTGGCTCTAAGGATTACCATAGGACTTGCAATTTCACTCTTAGGACACCCACGTACCAATAGTGTCTTGAAGGAAGGCAGACCCCTTCCAGGGCCCCAGAGTGGACTCTTGTCTAACACTCAGAAATGCATTGTCCGAGGAGACACATGCGCTGACAAAGGAAGAGATTTTATTGGGAAGGGGTAGCTGGTGGAGCGCAGTAGGGTAAGGGAACCCAGGAGGACTGCTCTGCCACATGGCCTGCAGTCTCGGGTTTTATGGTGGTGAGATTAGTTTCTAGGCTTTTCTGGTAGCTCAGCTGGCAGAGAATGCACCTGAAATGCAGGAGACCCCAGTTCGATTCCTGGGTTGGGAAGATCTGCTGGAGAAGAGATAGGCTACCCACTCCAGTATTCTTGGGCTTCCCTGGTGGCTCAGCTGGTAGAGAATCTGCCTGCAATACAGGAGACCTAGGTTCGAGCCCTGGGTTGGGAAGACTACCCTACAGTAGTCTGGCCTGGAGAATTCCATGGGCTGTACAGTCCGTGGGGCCACAAAGAGTCTGACACAATTGAATGACTTTCGCCTTTCATTTTGTTTCTGACCAATCATTCTGACTCAGAGTCTTTCCTGGTGGTGCATGCATTGTTCAGCCCAGATGGATGCCAGCAAGAAGGATTCTGGGAGATGGTTGGACACGTGATGTCACCTTTTGACCTTTCCCAAACTCTTTCAGTTGGTGGAGGCTTATTAGTTCTCTGTTCCTTACCAGGGCCTCCTGTCTTAAAACAACTCATGCAAACGGTTACTGTGGTGCCTGGCCAGGGTGGGCGGTTTCAATCAGTGTGCTTCCCCTGACAACTCCCCCCTGAGAGACTGCATACTCAAGTACTTCTTGGGAACTGGGACAGAGGTCTCTTTCTTCTGTAACTTCTTCCTGCTGTTCCTAAGTGTAGTCTTGCCTAGAAGAGTAGAAGTCTCTCTCTACCTGATCTAAGTTGAGGTATTTTTTTAACTGAAAAAATAGGCTTCCATACTTGTAGTAACAGCGATTTAGCCTGAAACTGTTGGACCCCATCAGAGATGAAACAGACAGGGGTCGTAAGGAAACCTAACAGGATACTCATCACTGGTCCCCAGAAAAGGAAGGCAAAATTTGACGTGAGGGCTGCAGGGTGTAGTGAGGCAACGGGCTGGTGCTCCAGGAATCTTTGTGCTCAGCCTTCATCTCCCAGCTGGATGGGGGCCCCATTTCCACAGAAGAACTCAAAGATATTGTTATGGGTCTTCCTTGAGTAAGAACCAGGATTTTGCTCCAAGGCTGTACCTCCATTTGATTGTTTCTCCTCTGTTTTTGTATCCCCTCCCTTCTCTGATCAGCAACCGTTTGGATCTGTTCTTTGAAACTCAGGGAAGGTTAAGGAGGCTGAGTAAAGTCTATATTCTATAAGCAAGAAACAGCGAATGCAGAAAAGTTCTATACTCCAGACCCCCACAGAGTCCTACTTAGTTTTAATTCAGGGAACTGGGCAACTATGACTCTGATAACTTCCTGTCAAAATGGGGCATAGGACTGACTCAGTTTCGAGAATAGACCCTGAATTGGAAGTATTTCTGAGTTCCAAGTCCTAGATATGAGCCTTGTATGATTAAAATCTCAATCCCTTGGTCTGGCATTAAGGTGTAACAGACACAATTAGAAGTAGTTGAAGGAGTGACAATTGGAATTATAATAGGCAAAATAAATCTCATTTCTTCTCAGAAGAATAGGCCTGAAATCCAGTCTGGACCTGGCACTTTGGGGAGACTTGTAGCCAGGTAGCCAGCTGCCTAGTTTTATAAAAAGTAAGGTTGCAGTTACTAGCTGCCAGAAGACATTGTTTTGAGAGTGTCTGGTGGCATCCAAGCCTGACATGACTCACAAAACTCAAATTTTTAGCAATACAAGGACTACTCTGAAATTACATCCATAGTGTCTCCTAGTTATTTCCTTGGATGTCTGAACCATAGCTACTCTATTTTGACCTTTAATTGTGATATTCTCCTTAATAGTCAAAGCAGATGTCACCATTAATGATGTCATTTCTCTGTGTATGAGAAGATGCAAGAATTGGGACTCATAACGTCTTCTGAAAAGATCTCTCTCTGAAGGCCTGTTCTGCCAGTTTTTCCCAGAGCACAGAGTGCCTCCTTTCTGATTTCCACCCTGGACTCCTTTCAGAGGTGTTGGAGGTCAGCAGCTATAGCGGCCATGATTTAATCTTTGAGGAATTAGATGGCAAGTGCCAATTTCCAGTTGGCAGGGCCCCTTCTTGGTCTTAAACTCGACCATGACTTGGGGGAGGTGGGGAGGTGGCATTTCATGACCATTTCATCCCGCAGAGCTGAGAATGTCCATTCTCAGATCTGGTAAAGATTTTGTTGACAGGCCACTCAATGTGCTGTTACTGGACTAGGCCATGAATCAGTACCCAAAATTCTCTGGACCACGTGTCTTACTAGCTTCTTGGTCCAGGAAAACATCCCCTCTTGTGGCTTCTTCCCATATCTAGAGTTACACAGTTACCATCCTCGATCTCATAGGGAGCTATATATTATTTTTCAGAGGCCTACCACACATTTGGCAGTGTCACAAACAGCAATTTTGTAAAATAGGTAAAATAAAAATAACATAGCCAGCGTTATTAGTAAAGTCATAAGTAAGATTTACGCTAACAGCTCCCATTAGATGTAGCCCAGTGTATCCCAGGTTGCCTGACTTAGTCTATTCTGTATGAATGCTTATCTTCCAGGGAAATTATATATCGGTGCTGTCTATAAGGCACATCGGAGAAGGCAATGGCACCCCACTCCAGTACTCTTGCCTGGGAAATCCCATGGACAGAGGAGCCTCGTAGGCTACAGTCCATGGGGTCGCTAAAAGTCGGACACGACTGAGCGACTTCACTTTCACTTTTCACTTTCATGCATCGGAGAAGGCAATGGCAACCCACTCCAGTGTTCTTGCCTGGAGAATCCCACGGATGGGGGAGCCTGGTGGGCTGCCGTCTCTGGGGTCACACAGAGTCAGACACGACTGACACGCCTTAGCAGCATAAGGCACATAGCCCAGTTTCCTAGTGTTAGTAGACTATTGTCCTTAGAATGATTTAATTTTTTCCAACATAGAGAAGACTTTAAACCTAAATTATTATAGCCTGGTATTATCTATATAGGGGCTTCCCTGGTGGCTCAGAGGGTAGAGCGTGTGCCTGCAATGCAGGAGACCTGGGTTTGATCCCTGGATCAGGAAGATCCCCTGAAGAAGGAAATGGCAACCCACTCCAGTACTCTTGCCTGGAGAATCCCATGGACGGAGGAGCCTGGTGGGCTACAATCCACGGGGTCGCAAAGAGTCGGACACGACTTCACATTATCTATATAAATCCATCCCATTATTGTGGGAGGTTTTTTCTTTGCTGAAACTTTGCTTGTTCCTCTGATTGAGCTTGAGTAATAGAAAAGTGAAAGGGTTAGTAGCTCAGTTGAATCCGACTCTTTGCAGCCCCATGGACTGTAGCCCACCAGGCTCCTCTGTCCATGGGATTCTCCAGGCAAGAGTACTGGAGTGGGCTGCCATTCCCTTCTCCAAGAGATCCTCCTGACCCAGGGATCAAACCTGGGTCTCCTGCATTGGGGGCAGATTCTTTTACCACTGAACCACCTGGGAAGCCCTGTGCAATAGAAGATAACTCAAATTTATGGCCAGGGTCAGAGCAGGTGTTATTAATTGGCCAGGAGAGGGGATCCACTCTAGGAATATCAGTGTGTGTGCTAAGTCACGTCAGTCGTGTCCGACTCTCTGCGGCCCCATGGACTGTAGCTTGCCAGGCTCCTCTGTCCATGGGGTTCTCCAGGCAAGAATACTGGAGTGGGTTGCCATTTCCTTCTCCAGGAGATCTTCCTCACCTAGGGATCAAACCCGGGTCTCTTAAGTCTCCTGCATTGGCAGGTGGGTTCTTTACCCGGGAAGCCCTGTAATATCAATAGTGACCTGAATATGACTATAATTTTTCTTTTTAGGTTAATTTTCTCAGTGCCAACCAATCAGAACCTTGGAGCAGAGAAATTCACCAAAGTAACCCAGAGCTAGACACAGGTAATTGACCAAAGCCAACAATTAGGTTGATTTCTAAAACTAGCATAGGATCATGCCTATGACAGAAAACCATCTGATTTCTATGTAAAGGTGCAAGGAGTCGAGAAAATGTTATAAATGATCATACAAATCAGGTCCAGCATCTTGGGCAAGCTGTCTACTTCTGATGTCATCTTCTTGTCCTAGTTATGCAGTTTCCTCTGTTTGAATGTCGTTTTAAAGTGAGTTCAGGTTAGGAGTCCTCTCTATAAACTCGTCCAGGGTAGGGACCTTTGGAAGTGGGAATTAATCTAACAGTCAATTTCCCTTCAATTTTATCGAACATGAGCTAGTTAAGAGTACCTGATAAAAAGGTCCTTCCATCCAGGTTGGAGACAGTCCCTTAAATTATGTCTTTTCCTAGTCCTGGTTGCAGGTCATGAGGCATCTGATCTTCATCCAAAGATAGATTACTGAGGTAAGCTTTAAGAATTCAATTAAATTTTACATTAATATGGCATAACAGCAAAGAACTATCCAGGAAATGAGTCTTAGTATATACAGACCTCTATTAACAAACTGAGATTTACCATTTATTGAAACATCTTTTTCTCTCTAAAATTACCCTCATTTTTACCAAATATAACCAAATTAAAGGTTAGTTTGTTTGCAAAACAGTTCTGCTCTCAATAAATTTGGTCTGATGATTTATATAACCATAACTGATCGTAGACTTAGTGCTTTGCTGAAACTTTCATAAAGTCTCAGACTGAACTTTTAAAATAAAACCTTTTAGGGCTGGGAAAGTCACACCAAAGACTTATCACAGATTTCACTTAACAAATCTAGGTGAATTCTTCTCTTTTCAAGGTCTCAAAAATTCTGTACCTGTTAGTGAGATAACCTTCCTAACTTAACTGATAAAGTTACTGGAAACCTAAGAGTTTCCAATCTCTGGAGGAGTCAGATAGAGAGAAAATATAATTGTTTCAATTTGTTTATAACATATAATTTTACAAAATTACCATCATAATTAGTTTGAGGGGAATGTTTTCCCTATTCCCAGAAAACACAGATTCAAACCTATAATTTTTTCGGATCAGTTCAGTTCAGTCACTCAGTCATGTCTGACTCTTTGCAACCCAATGGACTGCAGCACACCAGGCTTCCCTGTCCATCACCAACTCCCAGAGTCTACTCAAACGCCTGTCCATCAAGTTGGTGATGCCATCCAACCAACTGTCATCCCTTTCTCCTCCCACCTTCCATCTTTCCAACCATCAGGGTCTTTTCCAAGGAGTCAGTTCATCAGGTGGCCAAAGTACTGGACTTTCAGCTTCACCATCAGTCCTTCCCATGAATGTTCAGGACTGATTTCCTTTAGGGTCGACTGGTTTGATCTCCTTACAGTCCAAGGGACTCTCAAGAGTCTTCTCCAACACCACAGTTCAGAGGCATCAATTCTTTGGTGCTCAGCTTTCTTAATGGTCCAACTCTCACATCCATACATGACTACTGGAAAAATAGTTTTGGCTAGACAGACCTTTGTTGGCAAAGTAATGTCTCTGCTTTTTAATATGCTGTCTAGGTTAGTCATAGCTTTTCTTCCAAGGAACAAGCATCTTTTGATTTCATGGAAAACTACCATAAACGTTACAAGCATATTCACTGGTTCATTCAGTCCTTTGGTTAACCTTTGTGAAGTCATCAGTTTTCCCTTGAGAATACCAGGACATATCAGAATATTAGGAACTCCATATAATTTTTAGGATATCTATGTTAGTAATGTTTACCACACAATGTAACCTGAGAGAATTTATTACTCTTTTGGTAATATTTCCCATGTAATTTAATTAGGTCAGATTTAGCCAGTGCTGGTGGGTGTATCACTTAGCTTGCTGCTATGTCACAATGGGCCTATATACTGAGGTTTAAAAGTATGTCAAGGCTGTATATTGTCACCCTGTTTATTTAACTTCTATGCAGAGTACATCATGAGAAACGCTGGAATGGAAGAAACACAAGCTGGAATCAAGATTGCCGGGAGAAATATCAATAACCTCAGATATGCTGATGACACCACCCTTATGGCAGAAAGTGAGGAGGAGCTAAAAAGCCTCTTGATGAAAGTGAAAGAGGAGAGTGAAAAAGTTGGCTTAAAGCTCAACATTCAGAAAACGAAGATCATGGCATCCGGTCCCATCACTTCATGGGAAATAGATGGGGAAACAGTGGAAACAGTGTCAGACTTTATTTTTTTGGGCTCCAAAATCACTGCAGATGGTGACTGCAGCCATGAAATTAAAAGACGCTTACTCCTTGGAAGAAAAGTTATGACCAACCTGGATAGTATATTCAAAAGCAGAGACATTACTTTGCCGACTAAGGTCTGCCTAGTCAAGGCTATGGTTTTTCCTGTGGTCATGTATGGATGTGAAAGTTGGACTGTGAAGAAAGCTGAGCGCCGAAGAATCGATGCTTTTGAACTGTGGTGTTGGAGAAGACTCTTGAGAGTCCCTTGGACTGCAAGGAGATCCAACCAGTCCATTCTGAAGGAGATCAACCCTGGGATTTCTTTGGAAGGAATGATGCTAAAGCTGAAACTCCAGTACTTTGGCCACCTCATGCGAAGAGTTGACTCATTGGGAAAGACTCTGATGCTGGGAGGGATTGGGGGCAGGAGGAGAAGGGGACGACCGAGGATGAGATGGGTAGATGGCATCACGGACTCGATGGACATGAGTCTGAGTGAACTCCAAGAGATGGTGATGAACAAGGAGGCCTGGCGTGCTGCAATTCATGGGGTTGCAAAGAGTCGGACACAACTGAGCGACTGAACTGAACTGAACTGAACTGATTACCGTGTACATTTTGGTTAACCTGACATTCACCAACTGTTATACATACATGTAAATATGTAAAAGCAAGAAAGAATAGCCACCAAATTTAGCAGTAATTGTCTCTTACTAGGTAGTAGTATTTTGGCAGCTTCTTGTTTACCCGTGCCTTCCGACTTTTATGTAAAGAGCATGTTCCTTTTCTATAGTGAAAGGAATTGATAAGTTAGAAAAACTAACAAAAGTGGCTGGTGATCCCATACAAGTTTTGTTAGCATTTGAATTCCCAGCTGACTCCAAATAGGGTCCCGTCAAAACCAACTGGGACTTTTCTGTCTCCTGGGGGGTAAATGCTCCATGAGGAAGGTCAAAGAGAATGTCAGCCTTCCTTCTGCTATCTGGGGAAATCTGGATATCAGAGCCAGCTTCTATGTTGTGATGCTACAGTTTACTGGGGGAAAAAAAGATCAACACACCCCACCATCTATTTATTTAATATTAAAAATAATATTTCACTGAGTTTGGTTGGCGTCAACTGGAGCAGTTACTCATACAGGAATTCAAACAAAAGCAGCACTGGCCTTGGGCCAGAGGGCTGGTGCTGGGTGGTCCATGTCCGTCCTTAGCTCAGAGTAGCTCCTAGGCTGCTTTTGGACCTACTTTGGGTTAAGAAGATGATGTATTCATTTATTTATTAGAAATGTTTTAACAGGAAATGCTAATAGTTTGCGTTTAGGGAGAACTACCCTGGAGACAGCTGGAGGAATCCAGCAGACATGGTTGGGGAGATTGCTACGCTCAGCCTTGGAGTCAGATCACGGCCTGTTGTAAAAGTCTGCACTGGGGCCCAGCACAACAAGTTAGCTCAAAAGATCCTGGTTGCTTTGCTTTAGAACAGAAGGGGAGGATCAAGGCAGTTCTTTCAGCTTCCCTGCTTCCCTTCTCTGTTGCCATTTGTTTCTTAGGACCCTGGAGGTGTGTTTTTGATGTGGGCGTGAACACAGATGTTGGCTCTGCTAGGAATGAACAGGCCCTGTGTACACAAACATCCAGGTGGGAGTGGGTGAGCCAAGGTATAAGCAAGTACATGTGTAACTCAAACCCATTTTTAGTATGGCTGCGGGCTGGCAGAGTCATGTGTGAGTTCAGGGGTTGCATGTGGACATCTTTTCAGCATATGAGGATGCATGAAAGACAAGTGTTTGAAGGGGATTTCAGGCGTGTCCTCAAGCTCCAGAGTGCATTCCAATGCTGGGTCATGTGAATGTGAAGTCGCTCAGTCGTGTCCGACTCTTTGCAACCCCATGGACTGTAGCCTACCAGGCTCCTCCCTCCATGGGATTCTCCAGGCAAGAGTACTGGAGTGGGTTGCCATTTCCTTCTCCAGGGGATCTTCCCGACCCAGGGATCGAACCCGGGTCTCCAGCATTCCAGACAGATGCTTTAACCTCTGAGCCACCAGGGAAGCCCATACTCATGGCTAACTTTTTGGAGCCCAGAGGAAAAAAATGAAAGACAGGGAGAGTACAAATCAAGCCTGAATGAATGAATGTATGTAGGAGAGGAATATGAGCAGGTTTGTGTATCTTTAAAAATCCTCTTCCAGCTGGTTTAAAAGACCATAGGACTTCGTTTGTGACAAGAGGCTGTAATCACAGTGCTGTGGGGAGTGGGGTCCAACGTCTGACCCAGTCTGGCACGACAACAGGGCTGTTCCTGTGTTTCCAGATAACAATAGAGGTGAAGCCTAACCCTGGAAACCAGTCAAGATCCGCAGAGATAAACCTCAGGCAGCAAGAATACTGTCAATGAAAAGAAACTGACCTTTCGCCTTCTGGAGTCACAGAATTCCCACAAATGCTGTGTCCTCATCAGTTTGGCAGCCTTGCCACCACAGCCCCAGACTTCAGTGCCAATTCATGAAAAGCAAGGAAGGGGCTATGCTAGAAGTCAGAGCTTCTCCACTTTCAGAACCTCAAAACACAGGACCCCCTCACCCCATTTTCTCCTGGAGGTTAACCTTCTTCCCAGGCTCACAAAGTTCCGAGAGCGCCCCTTAAAGGGCTTTCCTCTGACAGCGTGTTCTGGTCTGCTGGTGCTGAAGAGACATCAGGTGAGCCTTTAAGCTGTCAGAAATGCATTCTAAAATCTGAATGGACAGACTCTGGAAGGACTGTGCAGCCTTGGGAGTCTCAGGACAAGGGTAGTGGAGCACTTGGGCTGGGATGGGAAGTAGTGGCTGAGAGACAAGGGAAAGGGGTTTGTGTCTAAGGCTATGAGGGTAAGTACAAGATTGGAAATTTATTAAATTTCTTGTTTAAGGTCACACAATTAATTAATTGCTTTGAGCCCTGGGCTCCTTAGCAAAATGAGAATGTTACAGTTTCTGTTTTTTAAATCCAATAAACTAGAACTTTATTCCTTAACAACTGCTTTCCTTCACAACCCCAAAGATCATTAAGCATCACATAAGCCACTAGAACAATGGTTTTCAACCTTGGCTGCACATGGACTTGCTGGGGAAGGTGTTGACAATGTTAACGCATGAATTTCACCTCCAGAGCTTCTGATGGAATCTCTCTGGGTGAGGCCTGGACACTAGGACCACTCTCTCTTTTCTTAAACCTTCTTGTCAGCACTTATCCTGAAATGCAGGTATTTTCTGAAGTTCTGTCCTTAACTCTCATCTTTCTCTATATTCTCTTCTCATTCATTCCCACATCTTCAGCTATCATTTCTTTGAGGATGATACCCAAATCCATTTAACTTCCCATCCTTTTATCCAACTTTCTTTTGCCTACCTACTCCTGGAATGATGCAGCAGCTGCAATACATGTTCAGTTCCAGACTCAACATCTTGTCCCCAAAGGCCTTCCATTCCTTGGTCTCCCTATTTCTGTAATGATACATCTCCCATTATTCTATCACCAAGACCTGAAGTGTTAATGTTATCTCTGGTGATTTAAAAAATGTATTAACACGAGTGTTGATATATAACTTCTCTGCCATAACATAAACCTCTCTATTGTGCACCATGGAAAAAAGAAAAATGATGATGGTGGTACCAACGACTAATATTTATATTGAGCTCATTGTGTCCAGGCACTATTATAAGAGCTTTGCACATATTATTTCATTTAAGTCTTGCAACAACCCTATAAGGTAGTACTATGGGAACTAAGGAAGGGTAAAATGACTTCCCCTGGTTCAATCCCTAGGTTGGGAAGATCCCCTGGAGGAGGGCATGGCAACCCACTCCAGTATTCTTGCCTGGAGAATCCCATGGACAGAGGAGCCTGGCGGGCTACAGTCCATAGGGTCACAAAGAGTCCAGCATTACTGAAGGGACTAAGCACAGCACAAAGTGACTTTCCCAAAGTTACACGGCTATAATTGTCACCAACAGGATTTAAATCCAGGCCTCAGAATCTATATTATTTCTATAGTGTGCTTAAATTGTAGTACTTCAATATATGTCTAAATATATCCCTGTCATTCCTCTATGTCTAGAGGCAGTTTTCATTGGTTACTGCTCCATGTTTTGCACCTCCCCCTGTTCAACATTCTCGAATAAATGCTTGTGCTTCACTATCGTCAGATTTACACAGTCACTTAACAATTCCCACTGGTATCCAAATAGAAGACATCAGCACGTACACGACCAGGATTCTGACTTACAGAGGTCCACTTCAGGTTGAAGTCTTCAGGGACACTTAATCTAAGAGCAGGGGGCATATGTTTATAGATCTTACCTTTGAGTTTTATCTTCTTCCTCATAATGTCTTTGACATGTCAGCTGTAAAGCAAACCACAGAATGGCCATACTTGAGTGAGGTGAAGATTTAATGCGGCTGCTCCAGTTCAAGTGGCTGTACCTAGGACTACAGTTGTGTTTTGCTGGTCATTGTGAAATACACACACAGTGATTTAACACAGCTTGGTTTATATTCAGATGCGGCTCTGCTCTAACATTGCAGAGAGCAGTGAGTTTGCTTTTAAAGAACAGGGCAATTCACTTGGTCAGGAACAGTTTTCAGGGGAAGAAAACCATAGTTCTATCTGAGAAATACATAAGCCAATTATTTTTAATTCCACAAAATATATTTTTTAAAAAACTTTTAAGGATAAAAGCACACTTTAAATTTTAAATGCAAACTATTGGCCAAGATTAAAGACTGATTTCCTCTCCGACCTGAAACAACCCCCTCAATTGACAAAATGCCTGAAACAGTGGTTTGAAAGGTACGAGATACCAGGCAAAGAAGGATAATGGTTCCTGAAAGATGTGAAACAAATGAAGGAAGCACTAGAATTGTCCCAGCTTATTGCCTGGAGAGAGTTTCCAGGCCATAGCAGAGAGAGAGGGCACCCAGGCAAAGCCAGGCAAACTCGGTGAGCTGAGAATACAAAGCTGAGAGTCTGAGAAGACCACGGCAGCTGGAATTCTCAGGAGAGAACTGCACAGAAAGAGGAAGTTTTAGAGGTCTGCAGAAGGTTCCCACCTGAGCATTCAGCTGAAGACTGATCAGCACATACTTAAAAGGAAACTATCTGAGGCCAGAGAATCATCTCAAAAGGTTAGAGGTAACTGACTTGTACACAGGGCTAAGAAGAGTATCTGTTCTCACCAGCAAGACTTGAAAACTTCAAGAGGCATGGGTGGGGGTGCAGGGAGGATAAGAGTACACAGAAGGATACTACCTCTCTAGCAAAAATGAATTAGTCCTGGACTGAACACTGCCCCCATCCTACCCAACAAATCTTAAAAGCAAGACCCAAATGGGTTAAACTGTTTCCAAGTGATTTAATAAAATCCTAGAACAGAGCTCCAGGATATTTACAGGCATATGGGAAGGACAACAGTGTGGTCTGGTTAGTTAGCATCACTGATTCAATGGACATGAATTTGAGCAGACTCCAGAAGATAGTGAAGGACTGAGGAGCCTGATATGCTGCAGTCCACGGGGTCGCAAAGAGTCGGCCACAACTTGGCAACTGAACAACAACAACGACAATATGGTCTGGACTATTAGAACTAACGAGTTAGCAAGGTTGCATGGTACCAGATCTATATGCAAAACTTAATGGTATTTCTACATACTGCAATTAGAAATTAAAATTTAAAAATAGTATTTATAAGGGTGTCAAAAGATATAAAATGTTTAGTTATAGATGTGACAACAGATACAAAATAACTATACTCTGTGAACTACAAAGCAATGTTGACAGACATTAAAGATGTAGATTGTGTCCTCAACACATGATAGTGAAAAAAAACAGATCTCTATATATTAATACAAAAAAAGGACCATAGGTTTAAATGTAAAACCTAAAACTATAAGAAATTTATAGAAGAAAACACAGGAGCCAACTTTTGTGACTCTGGATTAGGTAAAGATTTACTAGACGCAAACCCAAAAGTACATTCTGTATGAAACCAAATTGATAAATTGGACTTTATCAAAATTTAAAACTTCTGCTCTTCGAAAGATGTTGCTCAGAGAGTGAAAAGATACTGGTGATTGAAAGGAAATATTTGCAAATCACATATATGATAAAAAATACTTATATTCAGAATAAAAAACTCTCAAAACTTAATAATAAGAAAAAAGCAATAAAAAATTAACCCATACAATAAGAATATGGCAAAATATTTTAACAGACACTTCACCACAAGGACATAAAGATGACAAGCATATAAAAAGATGCTTAACCTCATTAGACATTAAGGAAATACAAATTAAAGCCACACTGAAATACTACCATATATCTATTAGAATAGTTAAAATTGAAATATAGATGATACTAAGGGTTGGTGAAAACGTGGAGAAATTAGAACTGTTGTCCACTGTTGAGTCTAACCACTTCAGAAGATGGTTTGGTAATGTTTTAAAAAATAAAACATAATTCTCACATGATCCAGCAATTTTGCTCCTAGACGTTTATTTACCCCAAGGAAATGAAAGCATATTCCTTACAAAGACTTGTACATGAAAGGTCATAAGAAGGCTTCTCTGTAAAAACCAAAGAGGTAGTCCCTGGACCAGCACTATCAACATCACCTGGGAACTTGTTAGAAGTGCAAATTCTCATACTCCACCCCAGAACTACTGAGTAAAGTGGTTTACCATTTTGCATGTGGAATGGGAATTGTTCAGCAATATGAGATTATCAAACCCTTTAGGTAATCCTGATGCAAACTAAAGTGTGATAACCACATTCTCTACCTCAGATGATGCTGGTACCCCAACCACACTTTGGAAAGACTACTTCAGAGCAATCCTTCTCAAACTTCAGTGTGCATATGAATCACCTGGCTATCTTGCGCAAATACCAATTCTAATTCAGTAGGTTGGGGAGGGTGGGGTCTAGAGAGGCCACATTTCTAATAAGCTCCCGGATAATACTGATTCTGCTTGCCCTGGAAATTCTGGTGAAGATTATCCTTGAAAATTTCCCAATTTCTTAAAAGCAAAGTTCACTTGGCTACCTCAGTTCTTCTCATATAGAGAACCATATGTGAGGATAGAATCTAGTTTTCCTTGGACTTTGCTGATAGCTCAGGCAGTAAAGAATCTGCCTGCAATGCAGGAAACCTGGGCTCGATCCCTGGGTCAGGAAGATCCCCTGGAGAAAGGAATGGCAACCCACTCCAGTATTCTTGCCTGGAGAACCAACAGACAGAGGAGCCTGGCAGTCCATGGGGTCACAAAAAGTCGGACGCGAGTAACACACACACTAGCCTTCTTTATTCNGATCCCTGGGTCAGGAAGATCCCCTGGAGAAAGGAATGGCAACCCACTCCAGTATTCTTGCCTGGAGAACCAACAGACAGAGGAGCCTGGCAGTCCATGGGGTCACAAAAAGTCGGACGCGAGTAACACACACACTAGCCTTCTTTATTCTCTTTTGCTCCAGTATCTACACAGCTATGGAAGAGAACTAAAGTCCTTTCCCTTCCAGCAGAATGGAATTCTGTTCTGGAATGTTCTCTCCAATGCCTTAGGTTCTGACATTCCCTTAGAGCCTTGCCTAGAGGTTCTCAACATTAATTTGCCTATGAAACTTTTTAAGAATATGGATGCCTGGCCCCCAGAGACTCTGTTTTGATTGGTTTGGTGTGGAGTCTAGGCAGCAGTATTTTAATGCTCCCCTGATGATCTTCCTGTGAACCAAAGCTTGTGTGTGCATGTGCTCACTCAGTCGTGTCTCTTTGCGACTCCATGGACTGTTGCCCACCAGGCTCCTCTGTCCATGGAATTTTCCAGGCAAGCATACTGGAGTGAGTTCTTGTTTACTACTTCAGCATATCTTCCTGACCCAGGGATAAGAACTCATGTCTCCTGTGTCTCCTGCACTAGCCATTGGATTCTTTACCACGATGCCACCTGGGAAGACCTGAGCCAGAGCTTAGAATCACTAACTAGCTGCTAGTTTACATGCACCCCTAGACTGCCTCCTCTTATATTCATTCAACAAATACTGATAAACCATACTGTATTTCCCATGTTCTGAGCTACTGTGCTGGGGATACCAAGATGAGTAAGCCATGGCCTTCAGGAAGTTAAAAGTGGTGGGAGAGACAGAGAAATCTATACAGTTTCATTCCTATGATAACTGCTACAACAGAGGTGCTTCATTCAGTTCAGTTCAGTTCAGTCGCTCAGTCGTGTTGGACTCTGCGAAACCATGAATCGCAGCATGCCAGGCCTCCCTGTTCATCACCATCTCTCGGAGTTCACTCAGACTCATGTCCATCGAGTCCGTGATGCCATCCAGCCATCTCATCCTCGGTCGTCCCCTTCTCCTCCTGCCCCCAATCCCTCCCAGCATCAGAGTCTTTTCCAATGAGTCAACTCTTCTCATGAGGTGGCCAAAGTACTGGAGTTTCAGCTTTAGCATCATTCCTTCCAAAGAAATCCCAGGGTTGATCTCCTTCAGAATGGACTGGTTGGATCTCCTTGCAGTCCATGGGACTCTCAAGAGTCTTCTCCAACACCACAGTTCAAAAGCATCAATTCTTCAGCGCTCAGCCTTCATTCAGTAGATCTATATTAAGAATTCACAAGTTTTAGGTACTAGGAATGTTAGAGTGAGCAAAACAGACACAATCTCTCCCTTGACAGAGCTTACATCTGAAGGGAACACCAAATCACAGGGACACAGAAGAGCAGCCCCTAATTCAAACGGAGAATCATCAGGAAAGGACTCCCTAAGGTTCTGAAGCTTCCACTGTATCTGAAAACCTCATACTATCCAGGCCCAAGAAGAGGGGAGGGACTTCCCAAGCGGTGCCTGTGGTAAAGAACCCGCCTGCCAATGCAGAAGTCTTAAGAGACGCAAGTTCAAGTACTGGGTCAGGAAGATCCCCTGGAGGAGGGCCGAAGCAAGCCACTCCAGTATTCTTGCCTTGGAGAACCCAATGGACAGAGGAGCCTGCGGGCTGCGGTCCGTAGGCTCGCAAAGAGTCAGACACGACCGAAGCGACTGAGCAGGCACCCAAGAAAGAGGAGAGTACTCCCTGCGGAAAAGACCGCATGCGCAAAGGCCCCGAGGTATGAAAAAGCATGGCACAACCAGAGCACCGGCAGCCAGGAGGGCTTCTCAAAAGCCCAGCCCTTCAGGTTTGTCTAACGGCTTCTCCCTTCCTCCTTCTTCATTCTTAAGGCCGCCTCTCCCCTTCCACTTAATCACACTCCTCAGGATTCAGACGTACACAGTTCTCTTCCAGCTCACTCTATCAACCCAGGACGCCACTATCCTGACTCCGTTTATAAGAGAGTTTCAGGCGAAAACCTTTTTCTTCCTCTCTTCTGATTCTGAGACCCCGCTTCCCAGACGCACCCCGTTTCCACTTTTCTGTTCCCACCACCAGAAAAGGCCTGCAGGTGGCGCCCGTTCACCCAATTCTGCTTTTGTCGGGCACACCCATTTTCCCACCTAACTTCCTCTCCTCTGAATTTCCTCCCCACAAACCCCAGGGCTGGAACTTCAGTCTGAGAAAGAGGATCACAGCAGCATTTTCAATATACAAACTAGTTGGGTTGTTCAGTTTGCGCCTCTCCCTTAGTTCAAGCCGCGCAGGGTTCATTCTTAGCTCCCTCCTGTCTTCACCTTCCTTTCTGGCCGATTGCTCCTACCTAAGACTTCCTAACTCCACCCACCCCGAGTTGGATGGCCTTCATTCCTGGTGAAGGCTTTTCACCCAGACAATGCGTGCTCAAAGAATTGTTCCCCAAAACGATTTGACATCTGGACACGGAAGGAGGGTAAATTTTTATTTATTTATTTTTATTTTTTTATTGAAGGATAATTGCTTTAGAGAATTTTGTTGTTTTCTGTCAAACCTCAACATGAATCAGCCATAGGGATACATACATCCCCTCCCATCTGAACCTCCCTCCCATCTCCCTCCCCATCCCACCCTTCTAGGTTGATATAGAGCCCCTGTTTGAGTTTCCTGAGCCATATAGCAAATTCCTGTTGGCT
>SJYX01021566.1:181091-193150 GCA_006410675.1 Oreotragus oreotragus | reverse complement strand
GAAGGAATGATGCTAAAGCTGAAACTCCAGTACTTTGGCCACCTCATGCAAAGAGTTGACTCATTGGAAAAGACTCTGATGCTGGGAGGGATTGGGGGAAGGAAGAGAAGGGGACAACCTAGGATGAGATGGCTGGATGGCATCACAGACTCGATGGACGTGAGTCTGAGTGAACTCCGGGAGATGGTGATGGACAGGGAGGCCTGGCGTGCTGCGATTCATGGAGTCGCAAAGAGTTGGACATGACTGAGGGACTGAACTGAGCTGAATGTAAGTAAAAGGCAGGGGGCGGGGGGAGGGGGAATCTGAGACTCAGCATGCCAGTCCCCATCCCCTGCTCTTAGCCTGAGAACCAGAAGAATGTTTCCCTCCAGTAGAGGCTGCTGTCAAGAAGCAAGCTGCTGGGACTGTTCTGGTGGTCCAGTGGCTAAGATGCTGCTCTCCCAGTGCAGGAGGTCGGAGGATATGATCCCTGGTCAGGGAACTAGATCCCACAGGCCACAACTCAGAATCACCACGCCACAGCGAAGATGCCACATGCTGCAGGTAACACCTGGCGCAGTCAGATAAATAAATACTAAAGCAAGCAAACAGACAAGCTGCTGATGGAGTAACCACTTGAACCTGTTTTAACCATCACAACAATCCTGGCAATTACCCCCCACCCCAAGCAGTTCCCCTCCCCACCAGTTTTCCAGTCCTGCTTAACGCGGTGGTGGGAAAATAGACCTCAGCAGAAAGGTAGTGAGGGATTGTTGTGTTCCTGAGAGCAGAACCCATGCATAAATCATTTTGGTAAACCATGTCGTACCTAGCACAGTGCCTTATCTAGTCCAGGGGGATTACTCTCTAACAGACACAAATACAGCAAAAAAAAACAATGGATTCCAGCCTATTTGGAAAATGGAAACTGCAGCAGTAGAAGGCTAATTCCAGGGTTTACCCTAAAGTCCACAGAGATAGTCACTTATTCCCTGTTTATTTCCACTTACTATGTCTGTGTGGAGAAGATGATTCAGTTGTTCTATTAGACATTTATTGAGTATATACTGCCTATTGGTGTTGTGACCCTATAACTGAATGAAAATTCTGATAGGGCCAATCAGACGTAAGGACTTAACCTGCTAGTGACATAAACAATGCTTCTAATGAGCTCTTCCTTAGTGCACTTATCCACTCACTTGGGAATAACCAAACTGCAGGGCAGTTGTCAGCCATTAAAGATAGCTGTCAATTTTTTGCTACTTATCACGTTGTGATGTGGAGTCTGATTCCTCTTTCCTTGAATCTGGCTGTCCTGAATAACTTGCTTGACTGATAGAATGTGATGGAAGGGAAGTTCTGGGACTTTCAAGACTACATTATAAGAAGCTTCCACCCAGAGCTCTTGGAACAATTGCTCTGGAGTAAGCTACTACGCCCAGAAATCTGATTACCCCGAGACCTTATGTTAGGAAGCTGGAACTGGGAAAGGCCACATGGAGAGAGATGCTTTACCAGCCCAGCTTCACGTGAGTGAAGAAACCTTCAGATGACTCTAGACTCAGCTGTCATCTGATAGTCACTGAATGAAGGACTTGTGGTGAGAACCACCCAGCTAGGCTCATCAGCCCCTGCCGCTGCTGCTGCTAAGTCGCTTCAGTCGTGTCCGACTCTGTACGACCCCATAGACGGCAGCCCACCAGGCTCCCCCGTCCCTGAGATTCTCCAGGCAAGAACACTGGAGTGGGCTGCCATTTCCTTCTCCAATGCATGAAAGTGAAAAGTGAAAGTGAAGTTGCTCAGTCGTGTGCGACTTAGTGACCCCATGGACTGCAGCCTACCAGGCTCCTCCATCCATGGGGTTTTCCAGGCAAGAGTACTGGAGTGGGGTGCCATTTCCTTCTCCACATCAGCCCCTAGAAACATCATAATATTTGTGCTAGTTGCTCAGTCATGTCGAACTCTTTGCAACCCCATGGACCGCTTTGCAACCTGCCAGGCTCCTTTATCCATGGAATTCTCCTGGCAAGAATTCCCTTCTCCAGGGGATCTTCCCAACCCAGGGATCAAACCCAGGTCTCCTGCATTACAGGCAGATTCTTTACCAACAGAGCCAGCAGGGGAGCCAGATCCATCATAGATAATAAAGTGTTTGCTCTTAGATCCTACATTAAAATCAAACAACGATGTTTAGGTAAGATATTATCATCAGGGAAACTGAATGAAGTGTATATAGGAAATCTCTGTAGTATTTTGCAACTACTTGTGAGTCCTAAATTATTTTTTTTTAATTATTAAAACATAAAACACCAGTGCCTTGATCTGGAGAAGATCTATTTTGAAAGAGCTAAAGACAGCTGGAGATTTTCCCTGAACCACGTTCTACTAACAATGCCAGCACTGGCTGCAGCCAACAGGTGTGTGTAACTACAGCCCTAAGTACATTTCCCAGCTTTGAAAGCTCAGGGGGAAGGCTCTGACCTCCCCCAATGCCAGTGACTCAACCTCAATCCTAATGTTTCAGTCATCACATTTGGGTCTCCTACTGGGGAAACACCCAGTTCTTCCTTTTGTCTAGTGAGGAAAGAGACTTCGTTAGCTGTTCATTATTCTAAGTCTGACATAATGATATGAACAGGCACGAACTGTCATCCAGCCAAAGAAGGGAGATTTTCTTTGCTAGTGTTTTTTTAAATACCTCTTTTCTTTGGTTCAAAAAATTTCTCATAACAAACAAGTGAATTCACGTCCTCATTCTGCAGCGCTTTAGAGACATTCCCCCCTTCTTTAGTTTTCAAGGGGACCATACCCCTCTCAGAGTCTAATTTTTCTCACCTCTGAACTAGGCACTGTTGGTAAGCAGAGGAGTGAGAGACAAAAGACCGTAGTGGAAAAGCTCTGGACTTTAAGGACCCAGGCTGACATCGCAGTTTGGCCACTTGCAATATGGCCTTGGAATAGTTTTCCGTTCTCTCTCTGAGGGGACAAGAAAATTCTTCTTACCAACTTCAGAGGCTTGTGAAGTTTTCAAGTGAATGCAGGGCTTTGTCAACCAGTGGACCGATGAAGGCTATTATTATCACATACCATTGTGTCTTTGGAGGTCAGAGAAGGAAGAGGGAACTGGGCAGGAACTGTCAGGGAGGACTTGATGGAGGACATTGGTCTGAAGTGGACCTTGGAGGAAGGAAAGGATTGGGAAAGGCAGAAAAGGCATTCCTCCCCAGAGGAACTGAGGAAGGGATTATATCCTGTGGGGGAGGGATGAAAGTAAGGAAACTTGACCTAACCTGTGAAAGGGGCTTTTGATTGAGAAAGCATATGAAAAGTAAGTTTAGGGAGATAAAAGATCCTCAGATTATGAAGTTGCTAGAAAAATAAAGATGTAGGAAAGGGAAAAAGTGATGGGTGAAAAATGCTAACCAACTTCTTACCTGCATTGTACCATAGAATATATCCAAGGCCCCGTTCTTCTATTTATTGCTCATGTCTGTACTGCAAAACCACCATAGTGAACCCCAGTGGACAATGGAAACTATGACAGTGAGGATATGAGCAGATAATTACATTGATGGATGCAATATGTAGGGAGAATTGTACCATAGAATATATCCAAGGCCCCGTTCTTCTATTTATTGCTCATGTCTGTACTGCAAAACCACCATAGTGAACCCCAGTGGACAATGGAAACTATGACAGTGAGGATATGAGCAGATAATTACATTGATGGATGCAATATGTAGGGAGTATGCGCTTTGAAATTTATTTTTTATGCTCTCAGAAACAAAATGATGCTTACCTAGTTGGATGTCTTCTAAAAGCTGTATCAAAGTGTCTTCCTAATCAGATGTTTCTAGGAAAAGGAACCCTGTATCTTTCTTTTCCTTCACACACTGATCTGTCCCCAAAATCTCAATTAGCACACTGAGAAGAAAGGGCAGGCTGTGTCCCCACTCTGTATTTCACCAAGCTTCCATCCAGCTAGAATCCCTGTGACTCCAGCCTGTGTTATTCTCTGACTCATGGACATCTTACAATTATTTTTGGATGGAGTATCCCAAGACAATAAATAAATCTCCTTACAGGGTAAAGACTCTGAATCATGAAAGTATCTCATTTTTTTGTAAAGTGGTTCCTAGTGTTTCTTTGGCTTCTTACTACTTCTTGGGGGCCCCTTTAAATTAATGTAAGACCCTTTCTCATAAAAAGGAAACAACTCAGAGAAGCTGGTTCAACACTAGAGAAATGCAAGGTATGACAAATGGAAGAGAAAATTCAGCCATATTGTGGCTAAAGACCATTTGAAAAGAATCATATTAAAACCTCAAAATCTGCTCTCTTGTCATTGCAAGAATAATCCAATAATTTTTTTTACAAAATTATGGCTATTCTTTTTATTCGGATTGCTAATTGCAAAACCACAAAGCTAGCGCAAATAAAATGTATCCAAAATGAAAAAAGCTTAGTAGATCCTTTAAGACTTAAAGTCTGTGATTGTATCTTAACTCTTTTTGTATTCCTGTTATCTAGCATAATGTTTGTTAAATGGATAAATAAATACAGTGAGTACAATCTAATTACAATATAATATAGTGTGAAAATAAGAAAAAAATGATAAATCTTTGGAACCAACACAGAAAGCAAATAAGAATGATCAGTGAAGAAAACCTGTGTACCCAATGTAAGTGAAACTGTCATCACTGGGAAAAAAAGTATATTAACTTCCCACAATCCAAAAATAACTACACTAGCTTCTTAGTCTAGAGAGCAAAATATAACCAAATTCCTGTCCTGAGGGAGGTTACAAATTAACGGAGGAAATAATACGCAAGCTTATTCCACAGAAATATTTGAAAACAATTATTTACAGACTGGCGTGAGAAAGATGGTGTGTCAGAAATTGTGCTGGCAAGTTGGAGACTAGGTGGAGTTACTCAGGAAACATGAAATTCCTTATCACCAACAACCATTTATTGAGACTGACTCTCCCTGATCATGAGGAAGGGAAGATGAAATTAAGAATGAGGTTGAAATTGAGAAGGAAGCTGAAGATGAAGTGAAAATGGTGATTGGTAGAGAAGTCAGAGGCTGAGGAGAAGTAGAGACTGAAGTCGAGGTTAAGGAATAACTAGGGCTTAGTCATTCAAATATTCTGGGATATTCTTGTAATTTCCTTTTCTGTAAAATGAGACAATAGTCATTCCCACACACACACAGAATTACAACTCCACATTTTATTTGACCTTGAATGAGGTGATACGCATAAAGCACCTCTCACACTGCCTGGCACATAGTAGGTACTTGCTAAATTGTGACTGCCTTCCTCCTGTATTTGTCCAATGAATCCCTTTGTGACAAGGCTACAGGTTTTCTATTCTTGTTGGTTGTCCATGGCTCTTGGTCCTGTTTCAGTTCTGCTGCTCATTCACAGTATGACCTTGGGCAAATCTCATATCCTCTCTGAGCCCTGGCTTTTCATCAATGAAACAGGGATAATAATATCAGTCCCACAATGTCCCAGGCTGGTTATGAGGTTAATGCATGTGAAAGTACCATGGGTTGTATCAAGTGGTAGCAAATCAAATACTTTGTTAGGATTAAGCCTTATCTGTACCACTCCCCCAAATAGTAGGTTTATCACACACAGTATAGTGTAAGGCTGGAGAAGGACTGGGTGACTTCAGTGAACTAAATGTTACACTGGAATGCTTTCACTGGCTCTGTGGTTCTTCTGTGGGGAGATTTGCACATCAGGTGTTTTTCACTGAGCCCTTTAAAAATTAAATTATAATTACAATTTGAGCAGAGGAAATGAAACATTCACAAGTTATCAGGTAACCACAGAGACCATTGTATATACTCGTATTATTGTAAAAACGAACATAACTTCTCACTTTCAGGAGTTTGGAGGTGATTCCAAGTTGATAGAAGAGACAAGGCCACCAACTGTAAGCATACACTCACACATGTTCACAGACATCATATTTGGAGATATGGAAAAGGCTGGGCTTATTGCAGGTTGATACTGGTTCAAAATCCCAGGAAAATCTCCAGTCCAATACCCCAAGGGGAGGGAGATTAAACTGTGATGGACCTAAAATTCAGTTTCTGTCTTCTACCCACAAGAGGGCTAAGAACAAATAGTGGAGTTGACTTTTTTTTTTTTTTAATGAAATAGGTTTCCAGTTTAGTTTTGTTTTACAGTACATAGATCTTCTTCTTTTTTTTTTTTTATGCCTACGATGCAATGAATTAAAAAAGAGTAGTTTCTAACAGCTCACATGTGAGCTCATTGGTTCTCACAAATGTCCTTCTCTGGGTGGAGCTTTAATTGAGCCCGGGTATCTCTCTCTTTGGCTCCCTTCTTTTTCTGATCGTTTTCCTTCACACGTTTTAGGAAGCCGTCTTGCCTCCTAGAGTGCTTAATATGTTCAATACATACATTAATTCCCTTGGCAAGAGTCTTGTCCTTGTCTGTTTACAGCAATGCCAACAGCAGGATGGTTCACACTGTAAACTACTTGGACTTTGCCATGGGGATACTTGTGGGGCATTTCTTTCTGAATAGTGCCCATTCCCTTGACATCAACAGTATCACCACTCTTGTATTTGATATCCACATGTATGTAGCCAAAGAAGCAACTCCATGTTTCCTAAAAGGCCCTGAGGATGTGTAATGGGTGCGTCTCCCTTTCCCCTTTGTGTTGTCGTTTGGCAAATTACTAGAAGACAGCACTTCTTGCCAAAAATAATAATAATTTTAAAAAGCAGTTAAGGTTTCAACTCACCTGACTTGATGAAAATCACATGTGTGTAATAAAATTTCAGCTTTGGAAAGTCCCTAAATCAGCTGTAAAATAGAATAGATGTGCCCATACTTACACGCCTCTCTGTAGACATTTTTGGAAGTCAGCCTAGCCAGTTAAAGTATCTGGAAACACCAGGATCACACCCGCTGCAGCAAAATGAATACACCATGACGGGCACGTGGCAAATGAGACCAAGTGAGCAAAGAGCAGAGTCACCTTTCCAGTCTCCCTCACAGGGTAGAATCACCTGTACTAGTTAAGTCACTGCATTTTTAAGTCCTAAATCTCTATTCTGGCAGATCCTATCTGCCTCTCTGCAGAGAGACAAGCTTGTTTCAAAATGTTCCCTTTTCCAAAAGCTGTCTTTACTAACGCATAATCTACAGACAATAAAACACATCTATCCTAAGGTTACAGTATGACAAATGTATACACCTGTGTGACTATGACCATGTTTTTTTAATTGATTGTTTTTCTGATATTTACTTATTTATTTGGCTGCACCACACAGAATATGGGATCCTAGTTCTCTGACCAGAGATTGAACCAGCACCCCCTGCATCTGAAGCATGGAGTGATAACCGCAGGACCACCAGGGAAGTCCTGATATGATCACATATGAAGAGAGAACCTTTCCATCACCCCATAAAATTCTGTCATGCCTCTTTGCAGTAAATTCTCACCACTGACACAAGGTAACTATTCATATGCTTCTCTTTTCTCCAGTCTTCTAGACAGAGAGGCCTGGTGGGCTACAGTCCATTGGGTTGCAAAGAGTCTTCCAGAATT
This sequence comes from Oreotragus oreotragus, assembly GCA_006410675.1. Classification (NCBI taxonomy): domain Eukaryota; kingdom Metazoa; phylum Chordata; class Mammalia; order Artiodactyla; family Bovidae; genus Oreotragus; species Oreotragus oreotragus. The sequence goes on along the minus strand of SJYX01021566.1, from coordinate 185,570 downwards.
TCATATAACTAGAATTTCTTTTTTTAGAATTTCATATAAATGGCATCATACAGGATGTACTGTTCTGTGAAAATGACCCATTTTAACAAGAGTTTAACCGTTTTTAGAATAGCACGATTGCCGTAGATAGTGAAGTCTTTGAATGTGACTTAGAGGGAAGAAGAAGCATAATAATAAAGGAGGGAAGTTGCTCTATAAATAAGGGACAAGTTGCTCAATCCTTTAAGGCAGGAGACTCAGCTGATAGTCGAGCTGAAGTAACCTTGGTCAGATCTGCCTCAGTAGGAGAATGGATCATTGTGGAAAATGAAGGCAGAAAAAATCTTTAAGAAGGAGGTAGGAAGTAGATGAGTTCTGGGAATGAGTGTCAAACCTTGTTTTCAGTCATGATTTTGTCACTAACAAGCCATCTGACCTTACACAATCTGTTTTCCTACTCTAATCCTGGTTTCATTGTCTACATAATAAAAGCATTGGACTGGGACTTCCCTGGTAGTCCAGTGGCTAAAACTCTGGGCTCCCAATGCAGGGGGCCCAGGTTCAATCCCTGGTCAGGGAACTAGATCCCACATGCCTCAACTAATACTCAGCGCAACCAAATAGGTAAATATATATTTAAAAAAAAAAAAAAAAAAGCACTGGACTGCAGACACAGTTTCCAAGTAACTACGAGATAAGTTTCATGAGGGCAGAGACTTTGTCTTGCACTGCTGTGACCCCAGCACCTAACAATGCCAGCACTCAATAATGTTGAATGAATGAGTAAGCTCTCTTCTCTCACTCTGACATCCTATCCGTTTCGGCAGAATCATCTAGTATAATGTTCATTCCTCAGCCCCTAATAAGTGTTGGCCCAAAATAACTTCTTTGCCACAGAACCCATGGAGGCTAAGGTTAATCTTGTTCTTGTTGTTTAGTTGCTAAGTCATGTCCAACTCTTTGCGACCTCGTGGACTGTAGCCTGCCTGGCTCCTCTGTCCATAGGATTTCCCAGGCAAGAATACTGGACTGGATTGCCATTCCCTTCTCTAGAGGATCTTTCCAACACAAGGATTGAACTCCCTTCTCTTATGTCTCCTGTATTAGCAGGTGCGTTCTTTACCACTAGAGGCACATGGGAAGTCATACTTCGTGGACAAATGAAGCTACAGGGTCAGATATGTGCCCTTCCAGAGTTACTTAAGCCAGTTGTAAGCAAGGTTTTCCTTGGCATAACAGCTTTCATTCTGAAAGTTTGGCAGGCAGAAGTCCTTAACCCAAAGGTTGCAAACTCATGCCTTCAGGGTCTGGATTAGCAATGAATGAAGTAAATTGATAAGCTGCCAATATAGAATGTGAACTGGTGAGCTGGATGGGGCATGGTTAAATTTTGGAAAAAAAAAAAAAAGTTTAAAATCCTAATTCATTTTTTAAATGGTTTGCTGGCAAAAAATATTACTTCCAGAGGTAGGCCCTGCGGTTGTCAGTTTGCAATCCAAGCATTCCCTCACATTTGTATTCGTGATGGTGGGAGCCTCTCCAGTGGCTGCTCTTTGAAAAGCCCTGAGCACACAGTAAGAACTTTTTTTTTTTAATGCTTATTTATTTAGCTGCATTTAGTCTTAGTTGGGGCACTTGGGATCTTATGTTGCAACACGAGGGCTCCAGAGCTCTCTAGCTTAGTAATTGCTCCATGGGCTTGGTTTCCCTGTGGCATGTGGGATCTTAGTTTCCCCACCAAAGATCAAACCTGCATCCCCTGAATTGGAAGGCAGATTCTTAGCCACTGGACCACCAGGGAAGTCCCCACAGTAAGAACTTAATGAATACTTTTGAATTACTAGATTCTAATGATGGATTGCAACGAAGGCAAAGGCACCCCACTGCAGTACTCTTGCCTGGAAAATCCCATGGACGGAGGAGCCTGGAAGGCTGCAGTCCATGGGGTTGCTGAGGGTTGGACATGACTGAAGTGAGTGACTTAGCAGCAGCAGCAGTGATGGACTTTGATTTTAGTGGGCTGAAAAAANAGGCAAAGGCACCCCACTGCAGTACTCTTGCCTGGAAAATCCCATGGACGGAGGAGCCTGGAAGGCTGCAGTCCATGGGGTTGCTGAGGGTTGGACATGACTGAAGTGAGTGACTTAGCAGCAGCAGCAGTGATGGACTTTGATTTTATTGGGCTGAAAAAATCTGATGGAGTGAATCCCTTTTATCATCTTTTCTCTCTACCTTACTTCCCAGTAAGGTACCTGCTCTGACGCCTGACTATTTACTCATTTCCACACTTTCATTTTGGTCAGTTGCAGCAACCTTGACTTCAATGGGCTCAAAATACTGCAGTTCATTTGTTATCTCTGTCTCCCTCCCTCTGTCCAAACTTCTGTCCTCATCATGAACTCATCTCAGGACAGAAGCTGGGTCATTTTATTCCCTATTATTCCTCTATCCCCTTCATGATTTTTCACCCTAGACTCTCACCCAGCTTCCCCTTTCTTAACCCTCCAAGTTCACGCTTTTCTATTATAAAAACTATCCAGTAAACCTATTCACACAGAAGTATTAATTACAATATGTTACTCCTCTAAGAATGTTTAATTTCAAAGTGGATATAAACACAATACTGAATGCAAAGGAATATACCCAGGCAATGAAAAAAACAAAAACTAACATTTTTCCAATTGACCTTCTAGGTGACCCTCAGGCCACAGTTCTTTATTCCACTTTATTTCAGCGGAATAAAGATAATACAAAGCTGGGTTGACAGAAAGTTTAGTAACTATTTGCTTAGGTTCACATTCCAGTTTTGCTTTTTACTAGAAGATCTGAGGCAAACTACTCACCCTGTCTATGCCTCAGTTTCCCCATCACTAAGATAAAGATAATAATAGTATCTACCTCATAGATTGCAGTAAGAGTGAAAAGAGTTAATATATTCAAAAATCCAAGAAGACAGCTTGGCACATACTAAGAATTCAGTGTGTGTTAGCCGTTATTGTCTGCAAGTTGAGGGCAGTCTCTACTTCACAGGGTGAAAGAATTAGAAAGGTACCTGAATCAAAGCACATAGCACAGTACTCAGCACACAGCAAATGCTGGATAACTTCCTTTGTTATTAAATGGTGTGATCAGTTTCTATAACTATCGGATCACAGCCCTCCAAAACATCCAGGTCCTAATCTCTGAAACACGTGAACGTTACCCTGTAAGGGAAAAGAGAGTTTGCAGGATCTTGAAAGGGGGAGATTACTCTGGATTATGCAAGGGGTTGTAAATGTAATCACAATTATTCTATAAGAGGAAAGAAGAAACTCAACAAAAACAAAAATAAACAACTCAGTTCAAAAGGACTTGAATAGACATTTCTCTGAAGAAGATATACAAATGGCCAATAAACCCATGAAAAGGTGCTCAACTGCAGTGATCATTTGGGAAACACTAATCAAAGCTATGAGACACCACCTCACTCGTACCCATTGAGATGGCTACTATCAAAACAGAAAGTAACAATTGTTGCTTATTTAACTTCTATGCAGAGTACATCATGAGAAACGCTGGGCTGGAGGAAGCACAAGCTGGAATCAAGATTGCCAGGAGAAATATCCATAACCTCAGATAAGCAAATGACACCACCCTTATGGCAGAAAGTGAAGAGGAACTTAAAAAGCCTCTTGAGGAAAGTGAAAGAGTAGAGTGAAAAAGTTGGCTTCAAGCTCAACATTCAGAAAATTAAGATCATGGCATCTGGTCCCATCACTTCATGAGAAATAGATGGGCAAACAGTGGAAACAGTGTCAGACTTTATTTTGGGGGGCTCCAAAAATCACTGCAGATGGTGATTGCAGCCATGAAATTAAAAGACGCTCCCCCTACCTTTTTTTTTTTTTAAAGTAATTGTTGGAGTTTATTTACCTAAAATGTTATTTTATTTATTTTCATTGGAGGCTAGTTACTTTACAATATTGTAGTGTTTTGCCATACATTGACATGAATCAGCCATGGGTGTACATGTGTTCCCCATCCTGAACCTCCCTCACCTCCCTCCCCACCCCATCCCTCAGGGCCATCCCAGTGCTCCAGCCCTGAGCACTCTGTCTCATGCATCGAACCTGGACTGGCGATCTCTTTCACATATGATAATATACACGTTTCAATACTATTCTCTCAAATCATCCCATCCTCGCCTTCTCCCACAGAGTCCAAAAGACTGTGCTATACATCTGTGTCTCTTGCTATCTCGCATATAGGGTCATTGTTACCATCTTTCTAAACTCCATACATATGCACTCAGTTCAGTTCAATTCAGTCAGTCAGTCATGTCTGACTCTTTGTGACGCCATGAATCTCAGCATGCCAGGCCTCCCTATCCATCACCATCTCCTGGAGTCCACCCAAACCCATGTCCATCAAGTTGGTGATGCCATCCAACCATCTCATCCTCTGTCGCCCCCTTCTCCTCCTGCCCTCAATCTTTCCCAGCATCAGGGTCTTTTCAAATGA
>SJYX01021566.1:168273-179302 GCA_006410675.1 Oreotragus oreotragus | reverse complement strand
CATATTGAGTGCAGCACTTTCACAGCATCATCTTTCAGGATTTGTAATAGCACAACTGGAATTCCATCACCTCCACTAGCTTTGTTTGTAGTGATGGTTCCTAAGGCCCACTTGACTTCACATTCCAGAATGTCTGGCTCTAGGTGATCACACCATCGTGATTATCTGGGTTGTGAAAATCTTTTTTGTACAGTTCTTCTGTTTATTCTTGCCACCTCTTCTTAACATCTTCTGCTTCTGTTAGGTCCATATCATTTCTGTCCTTTATCAAGCCCATCTTTGCATGAAACGTTCCCTTGGTATCTCTAATTTTCTTAAAGAGATCGTAGTATACACTTACTCCTTGGAAGAAAAGTTATGACCAACCTAGACAGCATATTAAAAAGCAGAGACATTACTTTGTCAACAAAGGTCCATCTAGTCAAGGCTGTGGTTTTTCCAGTGGTCATGTATGGATGTGAGAGTTGGACTATGAAAAAAGCTGAGCACTGAAGAATTGATACTTTTGAACTGTGGTGTTGGAGAAGACTCTTGAGAGTCCCTTGGACTGTAAGGAGATCCAACCTGTCCATCCTAAAGGAGATCAGTCCTAGGCGTTCATTGGAAGGACTGATGTTGAAGCTGAAACTCCAATACTTTGGCCACCTGATGCGAAGAGCCGACTCATTTGCAAAAACCCTGATGCTGGGAAAGACTGAGGGCAGGAGGAGAAGGGGACGAAAGAGGATTAGATGGCTGGATGGCTTCACCGACTCAATGGACATGAGTTTGGGTGGACTCCAGGAGTTGGTGATGGACAGAGTGGCCTGGCATGCTGAGGTTCATGGGGTCGCAGAGTTGGACACGACTGAGCGACTGAACTGAACTGAACAAGTGTTGACAAGGATGTGGAAAACTGGGGAAAGGCATGTAAAATAGTACAGCTGCTGCAGAAAACAGTTTGATAGTTCCTCAAAAAATTATAAATAGAACTAACCATATGATCCAGCAACTTCACTTCTGAAGACACAAATGAATTGAAAGTACATTCTCGAAGAGATATTTATACACATCTGTTCATAGCATTATTTACAGTAGCTAAAATATGGAACCCAAGTGTCCATTAACAGATGAATGGGTAAGCAAAATGGGATATATACATAGAATTAAATACCTTGAGCCATAAAAAGGAAGGAAATTCTGACACATGCTATGACATGGGTGACCTTTCAGGACATTATGCCAGTGATATCAGCCAAGAAAACTAGTCACATAAAGCTAAATATTGTGTGATTCCACTTATATGAGACACGTGGAGTGAACAAAATCATAGAGACAAAAAGTGTTACAATGGTTTCCAGGGCCTGGGGGGAAGAAAAGAATAAGCCATTGTTTAATAAGTATAGAATTTAAGTTTTACAAATGAAAGAGCTATGGAGGTGCATAGCAGTGATGACTGCGCAACACTATGATTGTATTTAATACCACCGAACTGTACACGTTTCAGAATTTTTTGGGGGGAATACCAGACCACCTAACCTGCCTCTTGAGAAATCTGTATGCAGGTCAGGAAGCAACAGTTAGAACTGGACATGGAACAACAGACTGGTTCCAAATAGGAAAAGGAGTACGTCAAGGCTATATATTGTCAGCCTGCTTATTTAACTTATATGCAGAGTACATCATGAGAAACGCCGGACTGGAAGAAACACAAGCTGGAATCAAGATTGCTGGGAGAAATATCAATAACCTCAGATATGCAGATGACACCACCCTTATGGCAGAAAGTGAAGAGGAGCTAAAAAGCCTCTTGATGAAAGTGAAGGAGGAGAGTGAAAAAGTTGGCTTAAAGCTCAACATTGAGAAAACGAAGATCATGGCATCCGGTCCCATCACTTCATGGGAAATAGATGGGGAAACAGTGGAAACAGTGTTAGACTTTATTTTGGGGGACTCCAAAAATCACTGCAGATGGTGACCGCAGCCATGAAATTAGAAGACGCTTACTCCTTGGAAGGAAAGTTTTGACCAACCTAGATAGCATATTCAAAAGCAGACACATTACTTTGCCAACTAAGGTCCATTTAGTCAAGGCTATGGTTTTTCCTGTGGTCATGTATGAATGTGAGAGTTGGACTGTGACGAAGGCTGAGCGCCGAAGAATTGATGCTTTTGAAGTGTGGTGTTGGAGAAGACTCTTGAGAGTCCCTTGGACTGCAAGGAGATCCAACCAGTCCATTCTGAAGGAGATCAACCCTGGGATTTCTTTGGAAGGAATGATGCTAAAGCTGAAACTCCAGTCCTTTGGCCACCTCATGCAAAGAGTTGACTCATTGGAAAAGACTCTGATGCTGGGAGGGATTGGAGGCAGGAGGAGAAGGGGACGACTGAGGATGAGATGGCTGGATGGCATCACGGACTCGATTGACTTGAGTCTGAGTGAACTCCAGGAGATGGTGATGAACAGGGAGGCCTGGCGTGCTTCGATTCATGGGGTCGCAAAGAGTCGGACACGACTGAGCGACTGAACTGAACTGAACTGAACTGAACTGTACACGTTAAAATGGTTAAGATGGTAAACTGTATTAGTGTATTTTACCACAGTAAAAATAATTGAAAAAATAAAAGAGAGAGGTAGGGGGAGATTGGACTACAGAGACAGAAAGAAGTAAGTAGATGCTATGATTCTGGCTTTGAAGGTGAACGTGAAAGTCGCTCTGTTGGGTCTGACTGTTCACGACCCCGTGGACTATATAGTCCATGAAATTCTTCAGGCCAGAATACTGGAGTGGGTATCCTTTCCCTTCTCCAGGGGATCTTTCCAACCCAGGGATAGAACCCAGGTCTCCCGCACTGCAGGCAGATTCTTTAGCAGCTGAGCCACCAGGGAAGGAAGAGGCTGAAAGCCAAGAAATGCTGACAATTACCAGAACTGGAAGAGGCAAGAAATGGATTCTCCTCTGGAGCTTCCAGAAGGAGTCAGCCCTACCAGAAGCTTGGCATTAGCCCTGTAGCACTCAGTTCCCACTTCTGGTCTCCAGAAATGTGAGTGAATCAATTTCTGTTGCTTGAAGCCACAAGGTCTGTGGCTTGTCACAGCAGCCGGAGGAAACTAATACAGAGAGCTCATTCTATTCCCAGAGAAGGCAATGGCACCCCACCCCAGTACTCTTGCCTGGAAACTCCCATGGACGGAGGAGCCTGGTGGGCTGCAGTCCATGGGGTCGCTGAGTCGGACACGACTGAGCAAGTTCACTTTCACTTTTCACTTTCATGTACTGGAGAAGGAAATGGCAACCCACTCCAGTGTTCTTGCCTGGAGAATCCCAGGGATGGCGGAGCCCAATGGGCTGCCGTCTATGGGGTCACACAGAGTCAGACACGACTGAAGCGACTTAGCATTCTATCCCAGGTCTCCTCCAGAACCCAGCAGGGTCTTCAGGGAGGTTAAAGGAAAAAAAACTCTTCCAGCTAAACAGAGGTTATATACTCTTAGGAGAAAACACATTGTCAGACTTCTGTTGACCATCAGAGGAATCCAGTGAAACTTGCTTTCGCTCTGGTCTGGCTTTAGAAGGAGGCTATGAGCTGATACTCCCAACCTATTTGCAGCAATGAGAGAACCAACAGCCAAAATTGTCACTTTTTTTTCAGTTTTTTAAAACAATAGGGTCTGTTATTTCTTTCCTAAATGTATCAGCAGGGCCAGTGGAGAAGGTCTGGAAAGCAACAGCTAAGATTAGCCTGCAAGCTCCCCACAGAGACCTTGAGTGACTGTCAGCTCTGCAGGGAACAGCAGCAAACCCTCACGCAAATGGCCTATAAAAAAGGCCTTGTCAGAGGCACCTTGACCTGCCTGGGCTTCTCTGGTACTCGGATTCCCAGCGGCCCTCCCAGGGTTATGCTCCCTCGCATGATGTATTTCCCCTGCCTTTTTTAGAGCTGCATTATGCTTGCTCCAGGAAACAGCCTCTTCCTTCTCATAAACACAGCCTTGGGTTCCTGACTAAGCTCCCTGCCACTCCGCAGCTCCTTGTCCATCCATCACACCTTGCTGTCACCCTGGCTGTGATTGTGGAGAACTGGTCTGTTTCCAGAGGTGAACCTAGGGTAGGCCGAAGGAAGGGGAAAGCCCTGGGAGCAGCCGAGGGTCACACATACCCCAGTTCCAGCCCGCTGATGAGTTCCCTGGAAGCCGGCTGGTCTGCACAATGAGCAAGCTTTTCCGATGACCCAGAGAGTATGATGGAAAGGTCTTGATAAGGTCACCACCAGAGCTAGGCTTGGCGTCTCCACTCCCTCAGCTGAATGTGCAGTGCCCAGGGATAGACTACGAGAGACTGGGGAGGTGTTGTGAAAAGTTCCTTGTAAGCAAGATGGAAATGACTAAAGGGTGGGATTTGAAGGGTCAACACGACCACTCCCAAATCAACGTTCCATTGGAACGAACGGTGCACCTGGAATTCTCACCAATGGGAATGTCTCTTTCCCAGTGTCCAGAAAATTCCAAAATCCTTTTTGTTCTTCCTTTACAAAATCTCCCCCAACTGTTTCCTCCCACAAGGCAGACCCTTACATGCCCACCTCCAACTCTGGGCAAAACAAGCAGAGACTGGTCTTGGGAAAGGGAGTTCTTTCCCCAGATCTCTTCCTCCAAGCCGGGAATCCCACACCACCTATTCATCATTGTGTATGAAGCATCCCCCTCTCCTACAGCTCTCTTTTAAGATGCAAAACTCCCTAGAGGAAGAATATTTGGTTTTGAAGTAAGAAGATGAATTAGAATCCCATCTCTGTTCATCAGTGCATGGCCTAAAGCAAATCTTGAACTTCGTGGAATCTTGGTTTTCTGCTCAATGCTGGATGGTGCTCAGTCGTGTCTGACTCTTTGCAACCCCGGAGACTATAGCTTCCTTAGAAGTGTGTGAATGTTAGGCACTCAATCATGTCCAATTCTTGAGACCCTATGGACTGTACCCTGCCAGGCTCCTCTGTCCATGGGATTTTCCAGGCACGAACACTGGAGTAGGTTGCCATTTCCTCCTCCAGGGGATCTTTCCAATGCAGGGATCGAACATATGTCTTTACCACAGTCACCTGGGAAGCCTTTTCTGCTCTGTAAAATAAGGATATTAATATCTTCCCTAGCTACCTCACAGCTAAGGTTGATTTAAAGACAAAATACTAAAGATGTATATACTCTTCAATATGTATTTTTTTTTAAGTTCCCAGCAACTTTGAGTGGTTTTGTTGGGTCCCTAGAGAAAGGACAAGGGTGCTGGGTCCCTCAGGACAAGGAGTTTGCCAAGTTCCACTGTTTGCCTCAGAGAACTGTTGTAACTCTATCATGTAGTTTTATAAGCATATGAAATATACATACAAAATAAACATAACACCTCATAATTGTAACATCACATAACATCTCATAACATAACATCTCATAATGTAACATGGTCTCATAATTGTAACATCTCATAATGTAACATCTCATAATGTAACATCACATAATTATATATGTGTGTGCATATATATATACAAATATATAAAATCACTTGTAATAATACTGGATTAAGGAGAGAACTAAGGAAGAGTGGTTTTACTAAAATCTAGAAAAATGTATGTCAGGTAAAATGTCACAAATGCCAGCAAGTATGTTAAAATCCTCAGCAGAGAAAATGAAATAAATGAACTGAAGTGAGAAAATGTTAATAATTTTTAAATCTAGGTGGTATATATATATAGATGTTCATCATGATATTTTAATATTCTATCCACTTTTACATTTCAAATTTTTATAATAAAGGTTTTAATGTGTTTAAGACATTGTAGAAGTAATATAGAAAATGTTCATCATATTAACTTTTTTAAAAAGTGAATTAAGAAACAATTTAGTAGTATGTTAACATATTTGTATCAAAAAAGAGAAGAAAAGAAATGTAAATTATAGTAGTACCAGTAAATGCCCCCCAAATTGTAACTTGGTTGTTGCTGGTTGGGGTCATGGTTGTTTTTAAAATAGTTTTATTTTGCTTTTCTGTATTTCATACATTTTATCTAGCAATCATTTACCCTTTGTATAATTAGATCATCAAAAATATTATTTAGAACTAAACCTATGAAGCCCACTAGATGGAAGAATATTTCAGCGACTGAGAATAATCTATATTGGTTACATGTATACCACATTGTCTGTATCCACTCATCCACTCATGGATATTTATTTCCATATTTTGACTCTTCTGAATAATGCAAAACAGGCATTTTATATATTTGATGGATATAAAGTATAAATTGCTATAACCTTTTGAGTGTGCAACTTGGCAATACGTATTAAAATTCTAAATGTTTAACAAAAACTAAAAATCTTAAAGAGTGAGGGAAAAGATTAGGAAATAAAGCCTTCAAAAGAAAAAGAGACAGTAAATCAACTATGCTTCACTAACAAATAAAGAGAAAGAAAAGAGATGAAATAACATAAGGATTCATCACTAGTGTATTGGTTGATTATATTTCGGTTCATCCACACAATGGAGTACTATGCAGAGGTATAGTAAACAACAGCAACAAGAAAGTGCTATTTGGTGAGGAGATAGGTGCGAAATGCTATTATCTGTGCAAAAAGCAAGAAGGAAGAAAAAAAGATACGTGCTTACTTGCTTATATGTGCACAAAATGCTTCTGAAAGCCATGCTTTATTTCTTAACTGGGCAGTGAGTTCATAAGTGTTTATTTCATGGCAGTTGTTATTAAAACTGTATTTGCATAATGCCTTCTCGATGTTTTAGTACACACACACTACAGAAGGAAAAAAATCCATAATCTCAATAACTATGTGCAACAAATGTTAACATTTTTAAGTATTTCTTGTCATCCTTTTTCTGTGCATTTTCCATAATTGAGATGATATTGTGCTTAAATTTTGATAGACTGTTTAACAAATAAGCGTCTTGCATTACTATACTCTTTGTATATTTATTGTTTTAAGAACCATTGTAATAATGCATTGAAATTTTTATGTTTCAAAGAACATAGTCCTTGGTAATAACAAGGACTGACTCTTCATGCTGGTGGAAGCTTGACTTTGAAAATGCTTTTGAGGTGATTGAGAGTATCACACATCTTATATCATCCTGTCAAAACCCCACCCTCCTTCAAGGCCCAGCTCAAATCCCACCACCTCCATGAATCTTCCCCTGACTGTCCCCCATAGAAGCCTCCTTCTTTAGCCTTCCAGGGTATTTATTTATTCTGTCTCTTTTTATAGCTGCTCAGATTCATTTCTTTTCTTCCATATGATGTGACGTGAAGTCTCTCAGTCGTGTCCGACTCTTTGCGACCCCATGGACTGTAGCCTATCAGGCTTCTCCGTCCATGGGATTTTCCAGGCAAGAGTGCTGGAGTGAATTGCCATTTCCTTCTCCAGAGGATCTTCCCGACCCAGGAATCGAAGCCGGGTCTCCCGCACTGCAGGCAGACGCTTTACCGTCTGAGCCACCGGGGAAGCTCTTTTCTTCCAGGTACACTATAAATTCTTAGGGACAGAGACCCATCTCTAGAGGGCCTGGAAAGTACTAAGTGCCCCTTAAGTAATATATAATAAATTTGAAAGGCTGCTTTTCTTACTCTTTGCTATAACATCCTGTATTACCAATACTGTTTGTCTATATAATTGTCACTAATGAGTTTTCACCCAAATTGGAGGTTTGCAAATGGAAACACGTTCTATAATTGCCATATTCAGAAATCAGGTCCATGACCACTCCTGCTGTCCCTGATAGTAGATTTGGTATTTGCTTTGAAGGTTGAATTAAGGAATGTTTGAGCTCTAAAAATAACAACTGTGTTTACTGAGGGCCCATTGTGTGCCAGATACCAGCCAAAGTAGTTTGTGTGCCCCTGTGATGTAATTCTCCAGAAACAGTGAGTTAAAAGTTATTTAGTTTCCCTGTTTTACATCTGAAGACACTGAGTCTCTTGCCCAGGGTCAACCAGCTTATATGTGGAAGAATTAGGACTCCAGCCCAGATCTACCTGTGTCTCACATGCCTCACTTCTGGGCAAAGCTGCCTCCCCAGAAGTAAATGTATAAAATCTAAATCTTGATCTCTACCTCCCAGTTCTATATTGCAGAGTGAATTCTCCACCAAATGGGTGGCACTTGTGAATTAACATTTTTATTGATAAATACAAAAGAACAGGTAGTATTTAAGAGGGAAATTAAAAATCCATAATTTTACCACCTGATAAATGCGATCATTTTGGAGACTCTCTTCCAGGCTTTTCTTCCTATGTGTGTATCTTATAAAGAAAAAAAAAATCTTTCAGACATTTTTGCATGTGCTTTTAAGCAGAGGAGTCTGTTTAGTGGTAAAGACAAGTGTGGCATCAAAGACAAATGTCAGCTTTCTTGCAGTTTTGCCTGGGACTCATCTTGCATCAGATGGAAGCCTGGAAATAGGACAAAGATAAAGCATAGTTAACAGGGAGTTGATTTCCTGCACACTCAAACACAGCCTTCAAGTAGCAAGGGATTCTTAGATGAGGACAGAGGGCATAAGGTAATAGCATTTGCTTGTGCTTCAAGTGTCATACAGAGAAGGCAATGTCAACCCACTCCAGTACTCTTGCCTGGAAAATCCCACGGATGGAGGAGCCTGGTGGGCTGCAGTCCATGGGGTCGCTAGGAGTTGGACATGACTGAGTGACTTCACTTTCACTTTTCAGTTTCATGCATTGGAGAGGGAAATGGCAACCCACTCCAGTATTCTTGCCTGGAGAATCCCAGGGGCGGGGGAACCTGGTGGGCTGCCATCTATGGGGTCACACAGAGTCGGACACGGCTGAAGTGACTTAGCAGCAGCAGCAGCAAGTGTCATACGTTGTGTCTGCAGCTACTGAATGTGTAGCAAAGAGTAGATAATGTTGGAATTAGCTGCATTCTTAATTCTTAATTGTTCAGCTACTGGAAGTCCATTCTTCAGGAAAGACACCAGGCAAGTATGTCTTCCTGCCTTCCATCCCTCTCCCCTTCTTTCCACTCTTCTCCCCGCCCACCACACCCCTTTCTCTTTCCTTTCTCCTCTCCTATCTCTCTCTTTCTGATGGACAGAATAATGGTCTCTAAAGATGCCCATACCCGAACTCCTGAAACCTATAAATATGTTACCTTACATGGCAAAGTTGCACTGTGATTATGGGTATAGAACTTGATGTGGGGAGATTTTGAATCCAACCTAATCACATGAATCCTTAATAACACAGAAGTTTTTCCCAAGTGTGGTCAGAAGGAATCAGCGAGATGGCAGCTAAGAAGGACTTAGTCTGTTATTGCTGGTTTTGAAGACAGAGGGAGGGGGCTATTAGCCAAGGAATGTGGGCACCTCTAAAAGTTGGAAAAGGCAAGGAAGTAGATTCCCCCCAGAACCTCCAGAAAAGCTACCACTTTGATTCTGGCCCAGTGAGACCCATGTCAGATTTCTAACTTAGAGAACACTAAGGCAATAAATTTGTATTGTTTTATATTGCTCACTTTGCGGTAATTTGTTGCAGCAGCAATAGAAAACTGATTCTGTTTTCCCCTACCCTCTCTCTCTTCTTTTTTCTCCTTCTGCAGTTGTGTCTTTATTGGCTAGTGTGTGTGATCATGGGCTTCCCTGATAGCTCAGTTGGTAAAGAATCCACCTGCAACGCGGGAGACCCCAGTTTGATTCCTGGGTCGGGAAGATCTGCTGAAGAAGGGATGGGCTACCCACTCCGGTATTCTTGGGCTTCTGCTTCTTTCCTGTCCTTTGTATGTCCTTGTGTGTGTGCTCAGTCACTCACTCGTGTCTGATGCTTTGCAACCCCACTGAATTCCTCAGAGACCACCTTCTGAAGCTCAGTCCCTGCAGCAAGTTCCCTGGACACCAGTCTTCAGATTCTGAAATCTGCTCATCTCAAAAACAAAACAAGAAAAGAAACAGAAACTCCAGGCTTCATTCTTTGGCTGAAGAGACTGAAGACAGAAATCTCGTCTGTCTTGTTTATTGCTTAATTGCCAACACTTAGAACAGTGTTTGGTACATAGTACTACCTCAGTAAATATTTGTTGATGGTTTTTTTCTTGATTAAATAAAAAACTTGTATTTTCCCCAAGCCATGTGCTGCAGCCATTTGCTGCTACTGACTCTGAGTCTCATCATTCCTAAAGGGAGAGGGGTGAATACAGGGGACCCACTGTGATAAAATTAGTGTTGAAATTGACCCAGAAGTAGCTCTGCTTAGCCAATGAGGACTTTGTTAAGTACAGTTTATGCTGTGCTTGGTGACACATGATTAAGGAAGCTTCCTTAATCATTCAACCAACATTGAGTCTGCTATGTGCAGCACTCTCTGCCCTGTTCTAATGACATAAAGATAAATGGACACCGTCACTGCCATCCCAACACTGACAACCTAGGAATAGCTTGTCGGCTTCTTTACTATGTGGTGGACAGTCTTTTACATACCAGGACTTCATTTAAATCTTAGGACAATGATTCAGAGAAAGATATTATTAGTCTTATTTTAGGATAAGAAAACTAAGCCCAGAAAGTTAACTTATATAAATGGCAAGTAAGTGATATCTACCCACCTGGAATCCATGTCTGCCTGATTCCAAAAGCATATAATCACTACTTACATTGGACTGGAAGAAGCACAAGCTGGAATCAAGATTTCCGGGAGAAATATCAATAACCTCAGATATGCAGATAACACCACCCTTGTGGTAGAAAGTGAAGAAGAGCTAAAAAGCCTCTTGATGAAAGTGAAAGAGGAAAGTGAAAAGGTTAGCTTAAAGCTCAACATTCAGAAAACTAAGATCATGGCATCTGGCCTCATCACTTCATGGGAATTAGATGGGGAAACAGTGGAAGCAGTGTCAGACTTTATTTTGGGGGGCTTCAAAATCACTGCAGATGGTGATTGCAGCCATGAAATTAAAAGATGCTTACTCCTTGGAAGGAAAGTTATGACCAAACTAGATAACATATTAAAAAGCAGAGACATTACTTTGCCAACAAAGGTCCGT
>SJYX01021566.1:145481-167167 GCA_006410675.1 Oreotragus oreotragus | reverse complement strand
TGAAGCTGAAACTCCAGTACTTTGGCCACCTCATGCAAAGAGTTGACTCATTGGAAAAGACTCTGATGCTGGGAGGGATTGGGGGCAGGAGGAGAAGGGGACGACCGAGGATGAGATGGCTGGATGGCATCACGGACTCGATGAACGTGAGTCTGAGTGAACTCCGGGAGTTGGTGATGGACAGGGAGGCCTGGCGTGCTGCGATTCATGGGGTCGCAAAGAGTCAGACACGACTGAGCGGCTGAACTGAACTGATACTGTATAGTATAGTGACTTGTAGTTTACAAAGCACTTTTATGACACATTATCTAACTTACTCCTCCCAATAAGTTTATGAAATATACATTGCTGTAACCATTTTGCCAAAGAGAAAATTCAGACTCAACTTATTTCTCCAAGTCACAGAGTTCTTAAGTGACAGAAACAGAACTGGAACCCAAATCTTGTGAATCTAGACCCTATTTTCTTTCCACTCTTCCTTGTTTTTATTATCCTCTGAATTCTGCACACAGATCCACCTGCTCTTATGAGAACAGGCTCTGTGACCCTGATAGAAACATGTGTGGGAATGCAAAGTAAGGAAAACAGTACTGCTAGAGCTCAAGCTCATACCAGGCGACAATGTATTAGTTAGAGTTGTGTATCTTCTATGCTGTCATTTGTAATAACTTGCTTGATCCAGGGCCAGTAATTTCATAACTATTCTCAAATGTCATGGGTTTATCTTACACATTTGTTACACCTGGAACAACCCCCACTTTTTTCAATAATTTAACATTAAAACTGTGCTCATCAATAGAAAAGACAAGTCCCTAACTAGCCAATATGCTATAAACTCTTCTTCCCTCCCAGTAAGATTTCTATGGCCTTGGTGATTACACAAACATCAGATCATGGCTGGGTCAAAAGCTTATCAAGTATTAGTAGTGACAAGAGAGAGTGAGAAAATATCTTAAGGGTAGTGATCACCTCTTTACTCATTTCTATATCTTTCATAGCATCTAGGACAAGGCCTGGTTCATGGCATTCATTGAATGAACGAGTGAGTGAATGCTCCAGTGAAAGCTCCAATAATGCCAACATGGGAAGACTCTGTAAAGGAGCTCAGAACTCAGAGCACTGGAAGCAGAAAGGAGGCCTGTGCAAGAGCTGTGATATGGCAAGTAAGTGATATCTACCCACCTGGAATCCATGTCTGCCTGACTCCAAAAGCATATAATTACTACTTATGCTGGACTGGAAGAAGCACAAGCTGGAATCAAGATTTCTGGGAGAAATAGCAATAACCTCAGATATGCAGATGGCAGAGAAGTTTATATAAAGTTGTAAGGTTGTGGCTTGCTACAATCTACAAGTTAACTGAACCAGTTAATTTCTGAAGTCTTTCTGGAGCGTCTGCTAGCAATATCCTGTATCAGAATCTTCCTATCCTGCCACGAATTTCCTGGTGTTCTCCGATGCCCCAGCCTGCTATGCCCGCCAAGTTCATGTAGTCTGCAAGGAAGCAGTAATACTGCTTTCCCATTCTACCCCTCAGCTCTCCAAAGATCTTCCTATCATTATCTAAGCAACCAACCACAGAGCTGATGCTACTCAGTAAAGTCCAGATGCAGTGATTCTCACACTTTGTGTGAAAACAAAAACAGTACTCAGAGAATTCAGCTTAAAATCCAAGTTTCTGGGATTTCCGTTGTGGTCCAGTGGCTAAGACTCTGCTCCCAGCACAGAGAGTCTGGGTTCAGTCCCTGGTTGGGGAACTAGATCCTACATTGTTGTTGTTTAGTTGCTAAGTCATGTCTGACTCTTTAAGGCCCCATGGACACAGCCCACCAGGCCCCTCTGTCCTGCAAGGCAAGAATACTGGAGTGGGTTGCCATTTCCTTCTCCAGGGTATCTTCCTGACCCTGAGATCAATCCCCATCTTCTACTTGGCAGGCGAATTCTTTCCCTCTGAGCCACCTGGGAAGCCCAGACCCTATTGTCACAACTAAAGATCCTGCATGCTGCAACTAAGACCCAATGCAGCCAAATAAATAAAAATACTTTTAAAGGAAGTTGTCTAGGTCCACCTACAGATTCCATCCTAGAAGATGTAATTTTCTAACAAACACCCCTAGAAGGTTCTGATGCAGGTGATACAAAGAACACTCTTTGAGATGAAGTGGTCTAGATTTTGATCCTAGATCAATGGTTCATAACCTGGCAGTTTATGAACTCCCCCATTCCCCCAAGCTGAGGATAGAATTCAGGGGGCCCATGAACTTAAAGGGGAAAACACATCTTTATTTAATCAATTAATAAAGTAGCACCTATATTATTATATGCCTACTTTTTAATATTTTGACAAATATACTTCAATATTATTATATACATTTAATTTTATGCATTTAAAATGTTATTCTCACAGGGGGTCTATAGCCTTCCCCAGACTCTCAAAATTATAAAGGGTCCTTGGCCAAGAAAAATAGTTAAAAGTCCCTGCTCTAGATGGAACTAATTATGCCAAAGGGCCAAACCAGCTTCTAGCATCCTTTTGCTTCCTGTTTTTTCTCTATTGTCCCTCCCTCAAAGCTAACCTTTCTACCAGGTGGAAGCTATCACAAGAACCACTGAATTCTCAGGGCTGAACAAGGAGCAGCCTCTCTGCAGGGACTTCTTCCTGAAAGTGACTTTGGCAAAGGTTAGGAGGGGTGGGGTTCTCCCAAAGCTTCCCTTGGCCTGGAGAACTTGTCCCTTTGTTTTCTCCGTCAAACTGAGACACATTTCCTAGTTCAAAATCTACTGTTTCGTCAATATAAATATTGACTTGAGGGGATAAGAGAACCACACTCTAGATGAGTAAAAACTTCCTGGAACAGGTCACTAGATACTCATCAGAAATAGAAACTCAGAGAGATGGAGAGCCAGGACTGTCTGCTGGGCTGTGTGCCAGGACCAGCATCCTCACTTGATTACATACATCGTCTGGCCCAAGAGGAAACAAGGTGGGCATTTCCTTTTGGAAAGAGAAGCAAAACCAAGGCTATATGAGCTGGCCAAATGAGACCTCAGAACACAGGAAGTTGGGACAGTGCCCCCCAATTACAAGTCTCCTGTGCTTTCTAGACTCCTAAGTAGCTGCTGAAAGCCCTATCCAGTTTACAAATGAGGCAGTAGCCTGGAAAACAAATATTCTGGCCCCTGGCACCATCTCCACTGGATGCTCTCTGCTCAGAGCTTCTGGAGAGCTGCAGAATTTATCTATGCATCCACAGCCGGAAAGAGATCGGCATTCCTGGGCTTGTAACTAAGAAAATTAATGACTAGGCTAGACGCGTCCTGGGGACTCCCGACTCTCAAAAGTCCTAACACCCCAGGGCGGGATTTCTAGGGCAGGGGGAATGCCCCACCTCTGGCTTTGGTCAAGACTGGGATTTCTTAGAAGGTTGGGGGGCCAATCAGCGGCCATAAATCTTAAAGACCCTTTACCGTTTTACAAGCGAGTTCTCTGGGCTGCTCTTTTCCCTCTTGCGGTCTATTTACAACGCAAAATCTCCTTGTTAATGGACCTGGGATAATGGTGTTTACTTAACCGCGATAAAGCGCTCAGCTTCCTGGGGGAGCGGCTGTAAAATGTCCTGGAGGTAGGGGTGGTGGGGAGGCGCCGTAAAAGCGGGCTCTGGAAGGGCCAGGGCACCAGGTTTTCTTCCAGGCCCTCCCCAGCCCTCCACCCCGCTAAGCCCAGCTGAGCAGCCCAGGCCCCGAGGGTGATTTCGGTTCCCACATAAATCACCAGGGCCAGAGTCTCGGGAAAAGGCGCATTTTTCATTGCTGGTTGCAGGGCAACTCCCGACAGCGAACGAGAAACAGAAGTTGTCTTTAGATAAACCGTTTACCGGAGCGTGCGTCCTGGCAGCGCGGCCCCCGAAGCACAGGGCAACTGGGTCCCGATATTTATCTATGCATCCACAGCCGGAAAGAGATCGGCATTCCTGGGCTTGTAACTAAGAAAATTAATGACTAGGCTAGACGCGTCCTGGGGACTCCCGACTCTCAAAAGTCCTAACACCCCAGGGCGGGATTTCTAGGGCAGGGGGAATGCCCCACCTCTGGCTTTGGTCAAGACTGGGATTTCTTAGAAGGTTGGGGGGCCAATCAGCGGCCATAAATCTTAAAGACCCTTTACCGTTTTACAAGCGAGTTCTCTGGGCTGCTCTTTTCCCTCTTGCGGTCTATTTACAACGCAAAATCTCCTTGTTAATGGACCTGGGATAATGGTGTTTACTTAACCGCGATAAAGCGCTCAGCTTCCTGGGGGAGCGGCTGTAAAATGTCCTGGAGGTAGGGGTGGTGGGGAGGCGCCGTAAAAGCGGGCTCTGGAAGGGCCAGGGCACCAGGTTTTCTTCCAGGCCCTCCCCAGCCCTCCACCCCGCTAAGCCCAGCTGAGCAGCCCAGGCCCCGAGGGTGATTTCGGTTCCCACATAAATCACCAGGGCCAGAGTCTCGGGAAAAGGCGCATTTTTCATTGCTGGTTGCAGGGCAACTCCCGACAGCGAACGAGAAACAGAAGTTGTCTTTAGATAAACCGTTTACCGGAGCGTGCGTCCTGGCAGCGCGGCCCCCGAAGCACAGGGCAACTGGGTCCCGATGCCGCGCCTCCCCCAGCTCAGCACCTCTCAGGGGCCCCAAGAAATAACCAAACCGTTCAAAGGGCTGGCCCCATGTCCTCCCCACAGAGTAGAGAAAGGAAGAGACAAGAGGGAAAGAAAAGGAGAACCTCAGGGTCTGGGGAGACTGGAGAAGTGTGCACGAAGATTCTAGAGACCAAAGATCTGAGACCCCAATTCCACATTTACTAACTGTGTGATTCCGAACGAAGGACTTTATCTCTCTGAGCTTCAGGAATCTTCATTTATAAAACGACAGAAAAAGTTACCTTACTAATTGATGTTCAAAATTAACAAATTAAGGTACTTCCCTGGTGGTCCAGTGGCTAAGGCTCTGAGTTCCCAATGCTGGAAGCCCAGGTTCGATCCCTGATCCAGGAACCTGCATGCCACATCTAGGACCCAGTATAGTCAAATAAATAAATAAAAATCGTAAAAAATAACAAACCAAATACTTGTATAACCTGTAAAGCCAAAGTTATTAATCAGAGGTCCATTGACGGGCCTAAAGGGGTCCGGGAAACCCATTGAATAACTGACAAACGGTTCCATCCTTCTGAGGGAGAGGGTTCATAGCTCACATCACGGTTCCAAAGGGGTGCAGGAACCTCAGAACTTTAAGAAGCAGCGTGCTAGTTCTGAAGTGCGCCTGCATGGTTAGAGTGAGGGCTCTGACACTGGCTCTGAGCCTTTGCTGAAGTCTCCTGTTTCCTTTTCTGTAAAATGGGATAATAGTTCTTAGGGTTCTTATGGAGTGTAAAAATGCTTGGCATGGTGTCTGGCACATAGTAAATGCTAACCAAACGTTAGATATTTTTATGCATCAACCCTAGCCCTGTAAGCAAAGACGCTTTAAAACCAGAATTCCAAGCCTAGCCTTTTCTAGCTCATTGCTGCCAAGATCCCAGACACCTGCCCGCTGCCAGATGGTGGGCCTTCCCATTGCGCTGAGGTGGGTGCCCAGGCCGCGTGTTGCTCCGGAGTGCTCAAGCCGCACGAAGGTGCTGCGGGGAGCTGCGCGCTCGCCGGGCCGCCGCTCTTCGAAGGCGGCTCTAACCCCGCCGGCCGCCAGGAGCCCGGGGCTCAGTCATAATCCGGATTTGGAGGCCGAAGCACTAAACTGGCCGCCACCGATAGGATGAATCAAAGCGGCAGCCATCCTGGTAGCTCCAGGTCTTGTTTACTTGTGGACATGTGTGCGCACCCAAGCGGGACGACCTCGAATTTGGAGTCGGCCTTGAGAGAGGAGAGGTAGGAGCCCCCTCCTCTCTCACCCCCTTCCCCTCCACCCCGCAGGCACCTCCAGCCTCCACCCCTCCGGAGGCCTAGGCTTCCTATCGCGGGCAGACACGTTTCCTTCCCTCCTAGGGTCAGAGGTCGAGCCCAGGAGAGGCCTGCTCCCTCTTCCCAGGAGGCCCACCCCGAGCGTCTGCCCGGAGCCCCGTTTCCAGCCGTGCCTCCTTCCCCCCTCCCTGCTTTCCATCCATTAGTGTAATCCTTTGTCCAAACACTGCGGCCGGGACGGCCAGACGTTGGTGTAAACAGACCCGGGGGGACTATTCTAACGATATAAATAAAATAACCATTAATAGCGCAAATTGTTCGATGAGCTGGAGGCCGAGTACCCTGGACTCCTGGCTCGCTGGGGTTTGTGTACACAGCGCGGACACCACGCATCCATCAGGTAAACCGAGCGCAGGTGAGGTCCCCGCAGGCGCGTCAGCGGGACCGGCTGGTGACACGCACAGGCCAAGACACGCACGCGGAGAATGCCGCGTGAGTTCACCTAAGCGCCCAAGCCCAGCCTCAAACCTGGCCCCACGGGGTTACGCCGGCTCTTCTCCAAAAAGTCGCGCTCCCAAGTGTCCAGCCACGGGCCCCAGGGGCGCCATCCGGCCGCGTCGGCAGCTTCGATGCCCCCAGGGACGCAGAGCTCACACCCAAAAACGGAAAAGAGAGCCTCCACTAGTCCCGGAGTTAATCATAATAAACTAACGTTTATTGAGCGTTTATTGTGCCAGGCACCATACCAAGTGGTTCAGAGGTAATCTCCTTTAACCCTCAGAGCGACCTCTGAGGTGGGTACTTTGACTATTTCCAATCCTACGAAAGCAGGATTCAGAAGTCAGGAGTCCGCCTGGAAACAGAGTGGGACAGAATTTGAACCCATCACTCTGCTCTAGGAAGCGCAGCGCGCACCCGAGGTTCCGACACTTGCTCCAGTTCCGCCGGACCGGGTTTCGAGGGGCTGGAGACTGGCTCCAGAGTGTCCCCGGCCCCGCCGGGTTGCGGTGGTTTGTTTCCCAGTGGGAAGTTCCTTTTTCTGCGAAGGGCGTTGGCAGAGTGGCCTGTGAGGCCCGGACAGAGGCGAGGGGTGGGGCACACCTCGAAAAGCCTTGGAGCGCCTTCCCTGGGAGTGGGGGCTGGCGGCGCTCCCTGGACTGCGGAGGGGACTCCTGATATCAGGACTGCAGGCGCCGCTCCCACATCGAGGCGGCCCACGGGCTAAGCGGTCAGCTCAGGGAGAGCAGGGAAGGTCTCCTGGGGAGCAGGTAGCCCTGGAATCCTGGTTCCTGGAGTCGGGCAGGAGCAGGACGTTCTCTGCTGCCCAACCCTGTGGTGGAGCCGCAGCGTCTGCAGGCCTGGAAGTTTTGCATCCACCCCCTTATCTGCTTTGTGACCTTGGACAAGTCATTTTATTTCTGGACCTCTATTTCCATGGCTCTAAATTGAAGGGCGGAGAAGGCAATGGCACCCCACTCCAGTACTCTTGCCTGGCAAATCCCACGGATGGAGGAGCCTGGTAGGCTGCAGTCCATGGGGTCACTAAGAGTCGGGCACAACTGAGTGACTTCACTTTCGCTTTTCACTTTCATGCATTGGAGAAGGAAATGGCAACCCACTCCAGTGTTCTTGCCTAGAGAATCCTAGGGATGGGGGAGCCTGGTGGACTGAAGCGACTTAGCAGCAGCAGCAAACTGAAGGGAGAGGAACAAAAATCTGTTTCATAGGAATGTTGTAACGATCATGCCTGTGATTTTTTTGTTGTTGTTGTTTACTGGGTGGGAAGCTTATAATCACGGTTAGTATTAACTCCAGGGCAAGAGCCTCAGAAGGCAAAGACGAAGGCAGCAGCTCCTCTTCTTTTTGAAGAGAAAGCAAAGAAAGAGGGAGATGGTGAGAAAGGAAGCTGCTCAGAGGGGTTGCTGGTAGCCAGAGGAGAGGTGGGGAGGAGGTCCACGCGTCCCTGCCCCATCCCCAGCCAGTTTATCTTCCAGACAGTTTCCAGTCAATCCCACCACCCGGGCACATTCTTCTTGGGGGCTGTGGACTACCACTTAGGCCTTACAGAAACATTTGAGGAGGGGAGAAGTAGGACTGTCCAGTACCGAGCAGGAATTGCCAAAAGCAGAGAGAAGTGCCTGGGCGGTGCAGCCCATACAACGGTTCTCAGGCTGGTAACCCTGGGGCTGCCCAGGAAAGGGAGAAGGGTGGAGAAAGGGAGTTGCATATGGAAGGCAAGGAACTTAACAACCTTGGCTAGTTACCTCACCTCTCGGCCTCAGTTTCCTCCTCTGTAAAATGGTTACATTAATAGGGCCATAGTCAAGGATTCTGTTAGAAGAGGCAGAAACAATAACAATGGTGAACAGTTAAGGAGCCTTCACAAAATGCCTGGTGCTCTTCTCTGATCTCCGTACCCATGAGTCTCCCAGCCCTACCCATGTGGCTTACCTATGGGTTGACAGTTTATGTGAGAGTTGATGAGTGGGGAAGGTCTTAATCATTGAGCCATACCACAGTGCTTGTAGAAAAGCCATCCATGAACAGTAGCTAATGTTATCAATATGACCACTGCTGGTGAGAGTATTACAGTTATTATCAGCAATATTATTCCCATTATTACTGCTGCTCCCTCCCAGCTGTGAGGTGGTCTTCGTGAGCTCCTCTTTATGAAAAAGAAAATAGGTTCAGAGAAGGTAACACAGCAGATCTGGTCCACACACAGAGATTAGAAGCCATGTGAATTTGAAGGCCAGACTTTCTTGCCCACGCCGGAAGGAAAAGGAGAGAAAAAGTACTGGTGTTGCTTGGTTGAGAAGGACGCCCACCACTGGGGTAGGTCCGGGGCAGCAGATTTATTTACATTCCAGCAAGGACACTAATTGGCCAGATCTTTATCTAAACATGACAACAATGACATGAGACTTTGGGGATTTGTTTACTGCAGCAAAAAAATGATGCATTTATGGGAGAGGGAAGCTTGGCCTGGGTGCGGGATTTGTTTGCTGTGGCTCAAGAGAGTGCGAGAGGGGGAGGCTGTTGGTGGTTCTGAAGGTATATCCTAAAACTTAAATGATTAAGAGAACTAGTATCCTTGTTTGGGGACCAAAAAAAAAAAAAAACCTTGCAAAATTTGATTGATAAATAATGCTTTTTTCTCCCCAAGTGAAAAAAGGGACACCCAAGAATACTGCTGTCTGATTTCAACTCAGTGGAGGAAAGATTCACAGCCTCCCTCTTTGGGTTTGGCAATCACCCCTCACACCCACCCTCAGCCACCAGCACAGGAACATTTACTACACAAGAGGGCTCTGTAAGTGCTTCCCTTCTATCGTTTCTTTAATCCTGACTGTAGGCCTGTAAACTCTACACCATTATTATCTCCTTTTATAGGTGAGACAACTGCTGCTTAGCAAGGCTAAAGGACTGCCCGAGGTCACAAGACTACAGAAGAGGCAGAACATGGCTCCAAGCCTCTCTGGTGGACTCCAGGGTCAATGCTTTGGCCTAAGACAGGTGTGATTATGATTTAAAGAAAGCCCCGTCTTCCTCGGATCCAACCCCAAAGGCAGTCTCCTCACTCTGTGGGCTCTCTCCTGCAGAGAAGAGTTTTATTGGTGCCAACTCTCACACAAACATGCTTGTGTGGTTTGAGTACCTACAAGCTTACTGGCTGTAGGAGATGTAAAATGTTCATATGTGCCCACATCCATGCTCACTTGCTTTGTGTGTGGGCACAATTACATACACACACAAACACAGGCCACCCTCTCTATTATACTAATGGGTGAATGGGTGTGTATTTTTTTAAGTATGAATTGCAGTATAATTTCAATGTGGTTTTTATTACTTTCAAGAACACACACAGTCATTACAATTCTGGTAATAAAATCTATTCCCTCTTCTCTGACTGCAAATTAGACAGGTCCTTATGGGACCACTTTGTACAAGACTAATTGTAATGATACCATAAATTGCCTGTATGGAAATAGTGCATCTGATTGTCATGGAAGCTAGTTCTCATCTTGGATCATATAAATATTTCTCTCCAAATCTCATGTCACTGCCAGTAATTCACACTGTGAAGGGAAAACGAGGGAGGGGAATTCAGAATGAGTGTTAGCCCAGTCCTCCTGGTTTGACTACACTCTACTGTGGAAGCTACATTTATGGGGAGTCCTGCATGCCTTCTTCCCCCTGCCTATCCACTTGTGCACATACAGTTGTCTTCACACAGGAAGTCACCTTCCTTTTTATTTAAGGAGAAAGATACATCCATAGAAACATATATGTGAGGGAGGTCTGCATCTATCTCTTGGAAACCCATATTTATTAGAGTAATGCACCCTCAGAAATGTAGTTGCAGATGGGAGGTAAAAGGGTAGAAGTTGGCCAGCTGCCCTACCTTGCAGCTGGGGACCCTGTCTCTTCGCCAAAAGGCAGTGTCTCGGTTGTCCCACTGGCCCCAAAGCAGCGAGGTAGGCCAGGAGTGCTCAGGGTGCCCCTGCTGGCTAGTGTAGAGCCAGGGCCCCCCTGTCCTCTCCCAGATTTAGCCCCCTGTGTTTTAAGGCAGTCCCTGAAACACTTCCCAGCTGAGGTGATCTCAAGGCTAAATGGCCCCTTAATCTAGTAGGATTGGTAGGAAAAAAAGAGGAGAGGTCAGTCCAACCTGCTCTAGCCTGTGTGGAGTGGGGGAGGGGGCCAGCCCTGGTCTGGGAGCCCCCATCTGTGCTCTCAAGGGATGCTTGGGGCCCAGGCCTTATGGCCATCTTCAACTCTGCTGTGATCCTCTCCAGGCTGCCACAATAGAAGGAAATGGAGGCTCTGCAGGATCTGCCTGCAGTGGGAATTTCCACGGGGAGGGTGGCCAAGCTCACCATCTGGAGCCCCACAGGCTCATCAGGGCCCATGGCTGAGGCTGCTGGGGGTTGAGGGCTGGGAGGTGGGAAAAGTCCCACAGACTCCAAGGGTAAAGAGGAGCATCCCTATCACACACCCAAGGGTGCCTGGGCATTTTTACCTGCAGTTCCTGAGACAAAGTGGAATGGGGGAGGGGGCCTGGGGCTCAGGAATGAGGACCTCTGGTGCAAGGGTCTGTGGCCCTCCACACCAAACACCTGCAAGGTCCAGGGACAAAAAGCAAGAAAATCATGGAGTTGAAAAGGGGGAAAGCGAATGAAATAAAATGGGGGAAGAGAGGAGGGCGTGAGGAAATAAGGGAGAGTGAAACAGATGGGGGATAAGGAGGAGGCCAGGGAGAGGAAAAGGTGAAAGAGAAAGGAGATGGGGGAAGGGTGGTCAGGAAAAGCATGGAGTGAGGAAGGAAAGGAGTGGAGCGGGGGAGTAAGAGATAGGCCCAAAGAAAGAGAAAGGGATGGAAAGGGGAAAACAGACTGGCTGTGAGAGGGAGGAGGATGACCACTGAAGTTCTGGGGTCCCGGCCTCGGCATCTCTCCTAAGCCCCTGGGTGCCGCAAGCTGCAAGAGGTAAAGAGGTCCTTCTCTCGGGTTGGCGGGAGTGAGGAAAGGTCCAGCGGAATCCGAGAACCTACTGTTCAAGGACAGAGGTCCAGCCGGCGTCTCCCCGGGGCTCCTTGCTAGGGCCCTGGGCTCTTGGCCAGCAGCCGCAAAGAGACGCGCGGAGAGCCCGGGAATCCGGGTCCCAACCAGCGCGGTCGAAGTGCTCGGGCTTGAGAGACGCGGCGCCCTTGGCTGCAGGGCTGAGCGAGGCCTGGCAACCTGACAGACAGCCCAGCCTCGAGGTAGCCGAACTCTTGACCTCCGACCCGACTCACCTGCGTCTCTGCAGGGCGAGGCCGCCAAGATCCGAAACCTGGAGTTGCGGGACTGGACCTGGCTCCCCGCGCGCGTCACGCTTTCTGTCCCTGTGGCTGTGCGCTCTGGCGCGCCCCAGCCGCCTGGAGCCTCGTTCCTTTCCAGGTCGGGGCCCCGGCCGTTCGGAGCAAAGTCGGTAGTCTGCGCTCTTCCATCCCCAATTTCCCGCAGGGTCACGCAAGATGGGACTATCCCAGGGCAATGGTAATTGTTGGGTGCCCCCAGAGCTTCAGGGAACCAAAGGCAAGTGGGCCCCTAGGCCCGCAGATAAGATCGCCCAACAACGGAGCGAAGGTCCCGGTGCACCTTCGGAATCGCTCTCCCGGTGCCGATCAGAGAGCGGGAACTCCAGGCTGGATACAATGAGGGCGGGATAAGGCGTTCCTTAAAACGACAAGGCTTCAGCAAGAGTTTCTTTCCAAGAGAGAAAGGCTGTGTTGTTCCTCTTCTTCTTCTCAAACGTTTTGAAGTTACTCGCTCCAACTTGACCCCCAGGGAGATATGGGAGAAGAGTTCTGCGTCCGAGGAGGCCGAGATTCCTCGGTTTGCGGTTGAGAGTAAAAAAGATCGCGCTAGGAAGAGTCACGGAAAAAAAAAATCTACTTCTTGCACATGATAACCACATCCCTCCCCGAAATTAGTGCTTCGAGCAAGGAGGTGCTCGGGTTTAAGTGAATTAATTCTCTAAAGACTGCAGCCGCCCTTCTGAAGTCAGATTGTATTTTAAACGGTCTAAAGACACCGAAATTTCGATACAGGAAGTTAAACACACTTTTAAAAAAAAGTTAAGGAATGCACCCAGAATTCCAATTTAATCCCCAAGTTAAAACTGCTCACTGAACTCCCAAATAACACACGCAAATAGTACAAATAAATGTCTGTGTATAGGCATCTTTTATTTACGTCTTTTTGTTTGAAAAAAATATTGACTTTCACTCAACAAAGTTAGCTTTTCTGATTTCTGTGTTTTATTGGCAAAACAACTTTTTTGATAACAAAAGCTTTATTTATATTGTTAACTTAAAGTTTTTTGTAGTGAAGCAGATACACATAGATATGAAAGGTCTTCATCCTGAGAAATCGAAACTTGCTTCATTGGCAAGGGCCTGTAATTAACAAAGAACTACAGGGATTACTGAACTTGGACCAATTTTCTCCCAGAGAAGGGAAGTGGTGGGTTATTTAGAAAACTCAATTCTATATACAATCTGGGGAAATCTGGCATTTATACAAACATATGGAAAACAAGCTAAAATTCTCAAAATGCCATTTTAAAATCTCTCTTACCAAACTGCTGAAATTTGAGAGGAAAGTTCCTCTTGAGGAATTAGATCAGCTTAATACTTTATGGGACTGATGTACCTAGTTGACATTTCTTTAAAAGTAGATAATGTATTCCCCTTTTCACAAAACACTAGCCTCTAGAATGCTCACAAATCTGGATATGTTCTAACATCTATCAACTAAAAACCAAATCAAAACACATGCACAAATATGCACCACCAGCAGCAACTACAACAAAATAACAAAAACCTACTTAAAGCTCCTGCAAAAGAGGAATTTTTTTACTTTTCTTGTCTCTTTCCAGCCACCCCCCCCCCCGCAAGATGTCATTGAAAATGAAATTTCTGGGAGAGCAGTAAAAAAGAAAGAAAGAAAGAAAGAAAGACAGGAAGAAGGAAATTTTTCAATGGAAAAAATTGCCTAAAATGTTATCACACAGTTTTAGCTAGCAGAGTTCACCCCATGATGGTTTCTCATGCCTTGAAAGAAAATTACTCCTGACTATAGTATACATTTAGATTAGAAAGCCACTAAAAACTACAATTTTTTTTACATGGCTACATAAATAAATGGCTATTTAAACAAGTGAAGGATAACAGAATAAGCTGTAGCATATATAATTAAAGTGATCAATTTTCTGCCTATATTTATATGTATATTAATTAAGCAGTTTTTGTGTATACAATAATAACTTATGGGAACACTTTACAGCTTTCAAAACATCGTCACATTTTTCTTTGAAAAAGTTTGCTGTAATGATTAGCATGTTGTTTTTCTCCACAAAAGGTATAATTTTACTTATCACCTTTTTATGCATCTATTATAACACTTTCCCTCAGAGAATCCATCATTTTACTGTGCCCTGTAATCACATATGGGAGGAGAAAGACTTGTATAAATGTATAATGTGACAAAACGGAAGATAGGCAGATACACTCGATCAAAATAAAATCAAACGCTGCCATGGATGCAACGATATGTACTTTATCTGACAGTAATTAGCTAATCTATCTGGAACAAAAACCTATTATTAGTCGAGCACAGCTCCGGGATTTCAAAGATCCTCTTTTCCGACAAAAGAATGCAAATGTCCTAGCATGAGATTGTAACTGGACAGGCGCTGGAACCAGATTCCACATTCTAATAAGTGACTGGAGAACCGACCGCCGCTGCAGTGTAACTACCATTCTGTCATTCCGGACAGTCCCGCACAGTTGGCTGCGCACAAGCTTGCTGTTGTCGGGGTGCGGGCGCAGGCCAGGCAGGCTCCCTAGATGTGATTGGCCTGGCGGGTATCCCTGCAGGGAAGCTCCGCCGCTGGAGAACCAAATGAACCAAAGGGAACCTGAACAATCAGATGATCCCAGCCCCTGCTCAGGACTTAAGGCAGAGATCTAAGTCTCCCACCAGCTAGACAAGCCCTGCGCAGAGCTACGGTTGGGGAGAGAAATGGACGCGGCGAACAAACCCCTTGCTAGGCCCCTTCGCCTGTGCTCCCACGCTCTGGCTCCTCAAGGGTCTCCAGTCCCTCAGGGCGTCCTGCAAGGAGCAATCTGATCAAGGACCTCAGGAGAGAATTTTTCAGACCTGGGCCAAGGATATCTAGCAGGGTAGCAGTGGTAGTGGGTTTGGAGGAGATCGAACCGCGTGGGCCTGCAGATGGGAAGGAGGCAGCCTTTCGTGTGCTAAGGGAGAAGGCGACTCGGTGGACTCGGCAGCAGCAGCGGCTGTGTGGGCGTGTCTCGGTGTTCCCGGCACCCCGGGCCTTGGGTTCTAAGATACGGATTTGGGGGATGAGCTTAGCGTAGGCCTAGAGCGAAGCGCCGTGGAGAAGCAAAGGAAGGTAGCAAGGAGAAATGAAGGTTTTGGTTGGAAACTGGGGACAGATATTTTCTGTAGCTTTTGTCTCTTTTTTCTGAATCTTGATATCACTTCAAGAAAGCCGCTTGAAGAAGCAAAAAATAAATAAAAAATTCTTTTTTAAACTAGGAGACGAGCGGGCAGTAGAAATATTCCCAACGACAGTCTAGCCCTCGGGATGGGGTGGAGGAGTGGGATTGGAGGCAGTTTCCTTCTTTTATGCTCGTCTGCTACCGCGACACACGTACTCAAGGACTGCCACCCACCCGGCAGTGCCGCGCACTCACCCTCGTCTTTCTGGATCTTTGCGCCCAACAACTCTCGA
Source organism: Oreotragus oreotragus (assembly GCA_006410675.1). Classification (NCBI taxonomy): domain Eukaryota; kingdom Metazoa; phylum Chordata; class Mammalia; order Artiodactyla; family Bovidae; genus Oreotragus; species Oreotragus oreotragus. The sequence goes on along the minus strand of SJYX01021566.1, from coordinate 151,934 downwards.
TCCGCAGCAAAAGCAAGCGCATTCTTCTCTCCGCAGTTCCGTGGCCTGGTCTGGAAACACCAGCTCTGCCCAGGGCCTCAATAATCTTAGAATTCAGAGCGGAAAGGCATCGGGCGCCCTTGCGGCTGAAGGATGGTCATCCCGGCACAAAGCCCAGCTCACGTAGAGTCTCCCGCACAGCCTGCGGGCCGCCACCATCTAAGTACTCCCGGGAGCACGTGGCCGGCGCTGAATCCCAGTTCCCCAGGAGGCCCCAGGGGCTGACTCCCCGCACCATTTCCGCTCCCTCCTGTACAGCCCCGCCTCTCCCCCCTCGCGACTGGCTGTTCATTCTCTCCTCGGCTTTGGGCACCCACTGCTCCCGCCGTTGCGAGGGTCCTCCCATGACAGCTCTCCGCTCCCGTTCCCACTTCCATCCTGAGTCCGCTGAAGCTGGGAGGTGTTGTCCACAGTCGCTGCACCTCCCACCTGCCCCTTCTAGCTGAAGCCAGTGCTCCCTCCGCTCTACCTTCTTGGCGCCAAAAAATGCCAGGGGCGGCTAGGGCCAAATGAGGGTTGCCATGGTTGGGCCAAATCGGTCCCTATTTTTTCAAGGCCAGCACTGAGGACAGGTTTTTCTGTAGATCTCACAGCAGCTCCTGCTGCTGCTCACTGGGCTAGAGGTGGTGGTGAGCAAATGCCTATTGTGCAGGAAGATGATCTCTATCTGTGCAGAGTTTCCAGAATCACAGGGGACACCACAGATTTGCCCACAAAACAACCAGGGCCCTAGAAGGGCGCCAGGAGAAATGTGGGTTGGAGAAATTAGAAAGATGCCTGCTAGGGTCAAGGCCTAGACCCAGGTGTCTGATTTCAATAGACGGAAAAGACAGCCTCCATGGCTGGGTCACCTCCCTTGTGAAAACAGATCCTGCTCTCAAGACCATATGCAACTACCCAGTGTGTGAGGCCCTCCAACCCCGAACGTCATCACCAGTGCAGTCAACAAACACTTTGATTTCTGATGCAGAACAGTAGTCAATGACATGTATTGAGCACTAACATGAGCAGGCCCTGCACTAAAATCTTGGCGTGTTTTGCCTCATTTATCACTGGCAACAACCCTGAAGAAGGTATTACTGTTTTTTTTGTAAGCAACGAAACTGAGGCTTAGAAACACCCAGACCAAACACTGACTAGGCCAGGATTCAAACCAAGAGCTGTCAGACCACAAAGTTCAGTATTTACTCTGTCGTCCTGTCTCTCACATACCTGCTTAGTGAGGCCGCTGGAAAAGCTACAGAAGCAAATGCAACTGGGGCTCTGCCCTCCGGGCGCTCATGGTTTACTCGGGGAGACCAGGCAGGCAATATAGCTATAGTACTAGGCAGGAAGTGATAAGTGACCCGAATGTTTACTAACACGCGCTGCCAGTTCAGATGCAAGAGAGATGACTTCCGGCCAAGCGATGAGGGAGCACTTCCTTGGAGGAGGTGGCATTTGAGCAGAGCTTCAGAGAACAGGCTTGTCGTGGAGACAAGGGTGGAGAAGGCTTTCAGAGTTAGGGAACAGCTTGAGCAAAGTCAACAAGGCGAGAACGCACACGTCGCCCGTCCACAGATATATAAAACATTCCGTCTCCTTGGGGATCCAGTGCCGGGTATTTACAAGCCAGGAAGTTTTCCTGCCTCCGCAGCAGCTGGAAAAACCACGTTCCTGGGCTATCCTTCCTGGCAGTTGGTTCTCAGGATGCCTCCCAGAACTGGCTTTACTCGGGAAGATGCGGCCAGTCGGGATGGGAATCGGTCGTTCGCGTACCCCAGGCAGTGCAGCCTCTCCCGCAGCCACCAAGACTTCGGGACTCTATACTAGCCCTTGTCTATTTCTGGTAGCTCCTCAGCACCCCCACTCAGTGGATGCGGAGGGGTGTGGTCCACAGGAGCTGGAACCAATGGGGATGGAGGTCGGAGCGAGAGCCCCGCCCCCGACGTGACGCATGACCCCCGGACTCCTGCTTCTCAGCCCCGGCCCCAGTCCCTGCAGTGGCTGTAACAAAACCCAGACCCCCACGTCCGGGCCAATGGAGGCGATTTAGACTGGAGTGGGACCGCGTCTGTCAAAAGCCCGACTCGGCAGCAGCGGCGGAGTCCAGAAGGAGAACTGGAGCCGCCGCGCTGCCTCCCCGCCCCCGCCGGGATTTATTGAGTATTTGGACTGGACAATTAAGTGGCCCTGATGATGTTACCAAGCCCGGTCACCTCCACCCCTTTCTCAGTCAAAGACATTCTGAATCTGGAGCAGCAGCAGCAACAGCACTTCCACGGCGCGCACCTGCAGGCGGACTTGGAGCACCACTTCCACTCGGCGCCCTGCATGCTGGCCGCCGCTGAGGGGACTCAGTTTTCGGACGGAGGGGAGGAAGACGAGGAAGAAGAGGGCGAGAAACTGCCCTATTTGAACTCACTAGCTACAGCCGATGGCCACGGGGATTCGGGGCTCTGCCCCCAGAGCTTTGTCCATACGGTCCTGCGAGACTCGTGCAGCGGGCCTAAGGAACATGAAGAGGAGCCCGAGGTCGTGAGGGACGGGAGCCAAAGTGAGTAGAGGGGAAAGGAAACACACATCTGGAGCAATGGCGGGATGCCCGCAAACAGCCCACCAACCTTGCCGGCACGGCTGCCCGCCCCTTTAGCTCCTGGCTGGTGTCATGCCAGTTCCTGGTCAGCGACAGCTCCGCAGAACTCAGATGCTGCAAGGGAGCCAGGGCGGAGGGAAAAGGCCAAGGTGACTCCGCCAACTACTCCCCCCAGAGGGAGGAGGCGATGCAGCCGCGGAGGTTGTTGCTGCCCTGATGCAGATGAGCAACGTGGGCTCAGCTGCCGGGTGCAGGCAACTGTAGCTCTTCCCAAGAGCTAGAGGGGCATGAGCCTCAACTTTCCCCACTTTCCCTCTAGCGTGAGGTGCGTTTTAGGAGGCCAGGGCAGCCGTTCCCTCTTCCCGGAAAAGGCAGTCCAAGCAGGTTATGTGCCTGGTGTCCGCAGGGCGCAGAAACTTCGGTAGAATTGTAGCGGGGGTTCTCTCCTCCCTTCTCCGCCTGGAACTCTGCGTCCTGGCACCCGGCAGAGAGCGAGGGGATGGTGGGAGAGCGCATGGGAACACAGTTCGTTCCTCACTCGCACCCTTGAGGCAACCAGCCTTTTTGAAAATCTGTAACGTTTGCTTTGTGTCCCAGATTGTGTGGCTTAGGGCTGAGTGAAAAAACGCGCCGAACTTAGATCCTGTCTGCTCAAGTAGGACAGGAGGTGAATTGGGCAGGGCAACAGAATAACTGAATAAAGCCTCCAAGGAAGTGTTTTTGAGGAGACAGAGCCCAAAGAATCTCCTTCCCCAAGAGAAGGTTTGCTGTGGCGGAAGCCAAGGCCTGTGCTCTGACAGCTCCCCTGGGCCTAAAACCGACATGAAACTCAGTCAGTCAGTCAATCAAATTTCTTTTTCTTTCTAAGGTAACGGTTGTCGTTACTCAGACACTCAGTTGTGGGTAGGTAGGCGTTTAAAGGTAAACAAACAAACAAACAAAACAGTTCCTGGGCAATAAGCAGTACACTCAGACATTTCTAAGCAGGAAGATTTTCGCCCATCGCACGCATTTCGGCCACCAAAAACCAACATGCCTCTCACACCTTCAGCTATTTATGACGGAAAAGAAGGCAACCGAAGTTGCAAATATTGGAGTTACGTAGTTACAAACTTTCATCCTGAAAATAATCATTAGCAAGCCGAGCTGCACATTTAATACAGGGTAATCTGTCGCAGACGCTGAAGTTCTAAATAAACGCGCGCTAGCTACCCCTCCCCACACAATGTGCCTCCACCCGTCAGGGACGTGGTGAGGGGCCTTGGGCGATCGAAGGGTCCCACGGCGCCAGAAGTCACAAACTTTCCCCCAAACCCAAGCAGTTATTACTGCACGCTCCGCGTTGCCACCAAAAACGGTCACAGTGCTCCTGGACCGGAGCCGCGGAGAGGCCGGGAACAACTAAGGGACGCTGTTGTTTTGCTTCTTTCGCAGAAAGCTGCCAACTGAAGAAACCTCTGGAGGCAGCCGGAGACTGTAAGGCGGCAGAGGAGAGCGAAAGGCCGAAGCCACGCAGCCGCCGGAAGCCCCGGGTCCTCTTCTCGCAAGCCCAAGTCTTCGAGCTGGAACGCAGGTTCAAGCAGCAGCGGTACCTGTCGGCGCCCGAGCGCGAGCACCTCGCCAGCAGCCTAAAGCTCACGTCCACCCAGGTGAAGATCTGGTTCCAGAATCGCAGGTACAAGTGCAAGAGACAGCGGCAGGACAAGTCCCTGGAGCTGGGCGGGCACGCGCCCCCGCCGCCGCCGCGCCGTGTGGCGGTGCCGGTGCTGGTGCGGGACGGCAAGCCGTGCGTCACTCCTGGCGCGCCAGCCTACGGCGCGCCCTACAGCGTGGGCGCGGGAGCCTACTCCTACAACAGCTTCCCCGCCTATGGCTACGGGAACTCGGCAGCAGCCGCCGCCGCCGCCGCCGCCGCCGCCGCCGCCGCCGCGGCCTACAGCGGCAGCTACGGCTGTGCGTACCCGGCAAGCGGTGGCAGTGGCGGCGGCGGCGGCGGGGCCTCCTCGGCGGCCTCGGCCATGCAGCCCGCCTGCAGTGCGTCTGGAGGCGGCCCCTTCATGAACGTGAGCAACCTGGCCGGCTTCGGGGGCGGCGGCGGCGCGCAGCCGTTGCACCAGGGTGCGACGGCGGGGGCCGCGTGCGCTCAGGGCACCTTGCAGGGCATCCGGGCCTGGTAGGGACCGGGCGGGTAACGCTGCAGGCGACCCCACCGCAGCCTGGCGCCGCGGGACTGAAGGGCGAGAAAGGCTGGATCCAAGGAAGGACCAGGTCCCCTCGTTAAAAAATATAAATATATATACATACACGCTCGCTCCCCAGGGCCTCGGAGCGCAGCTTAGGCGAAGTCCGGGGAAGGGGGCTCTGGGGCGAAGAGGATGCGCCTCAGCCTTCATGGAGACCGTCTCTGAGGGAGAAACGCTGGCTGGGTGCCGGGGGGACGAGGGCCCCAGTCTCGGCCCCAAAAGGAGTGCGAAAGGCTCGGACTCAGTCGTCGCTCCCAGAGCAAGAAGGGCTTCTCTTTTTCAGCCTCCTCGCGGCCTCAGCAGAGCTCTGGCGGGAAACTCAAGGACAGAACAGCATGAAGGAGAGAAAAATGGGCGTCGTGGCTTGAGAAATCCCCACGCTCTACCGACCTCTGCTCACTTTGCGGGGCCGGAGTGCCACACCACAGTCCGTTTTCCTTTTCCCAACCGCCTGCGCTCCGCAACAGATACCTCGGCCTGGATCTCCAGATTATCAGGGGGCGTAGAACTCTGCAAGAAAAATTAGCGGAGCGAGATCAAAAGTTGGAGGTTTGAACAAATCCGGGACCTAGGGGCCCACCGGAGGTGTTACCGGCTTTCCTCTGTTTCCTTTTCTGTATTCAGCACATATAATATATATATATATATATAAAACTAAATATATCCACACGCCATGTACACACCCGCTGCCATACACTACAGGAGTCAATAAACAAGGTGCAATATTTTCAAACGGTTGGCCGGCTACAGACTTTGTTTAGCCCACAAAACTAGGGAGGGATCCTTCAACAGGGCGGCGGAGAAGGAAAAGATGCTCTGGGAAAGCAGTTCCGCCCTGGGCGATCGCAGGCCTGGTCTCTTCTGCCTCAGCCTCCAGGCTGCAAGTCCGGTCTCTAAGGCTTTGTTCACTAATTTCTCTTTACTGTCGTAGGGAGGACAGGTCGGAGAATCAGGGCCTTTTGAGTTGGGACTTTGAAATCCCCCCAAGTTTCACCCAGATGCTTGGGCTAGTATCTGGGCCTGCGTTAGATCAAGGCTTAGACTCAGCCCGTCTCGAATGCCTCTAGAGTAAAGGAAACCTCGCCCCTAGGCCTAGCCGTAGGCGGCGCGAAGGCAGCTCCATCTTCGGCCGCCGCCCGGCCTTCCAGCGCGCCCGGGGGCGCTGCGCCCCGCCGCGGCCGAGTTCTCCCCCTCGGTCGCCCTCCCTTCTCCCCCGGCGGCCGAGGCTTTATGCGGCTCCTTGTCACTTGCGGAGAATGCCTGTGCGAGGCCTGTGCTGCCACACGGCCGATTGTGAGCGTGCCAAGGCGGGTGAATGGAGAGGCCTCAGCGCGCCGCGCCATTGTGGGGTCGGGCCTCGCTGAAAGGCGGCTCCGGGCCGGGAAGGTGCGGAAAGAATGGCTTTTTATTGGAGTCCCGAACAAAAGGTGTGGTAGGAAGGCGAAGTCCCCTGCGCGAACAAAAACCTCAGCGCGTCGGGATTGACGTCCCCCCCGAGCTCCCCATTGCTTCTCAGAGCGGGGGCTTTGTGCAGCAGTCTGCTCAACAGAGGCTGTCTCTTATACACATCTACTGAGTGACTGAACTGAATTGAAC
>SJYX01021566.1:48730-144505 GCA_006410675.1 Oreotragus oreotragus | reverse complement strand
CTCGGCCAGGGGGAACGGGGGCTGGGCGGGCAGCAGGGAGGGGCGCGCTGATTAGACTGGGCCGGCCCGGGCGCCGAGACGTTCAGCGGGAGTCGGCTGCCTGAAAGCAGGGTCATTATTGCTACAAGTTTAGCAATTTCGCCCTTAGAGGAGGGGGCGGGGGCTGCTAGGTTGCTGCGGGGCCGCCGGGCTGAGGAGCTGCAGAGTCCCGGAGGAGAGGGAAGAAAAAAAGGGGAGGGGAGAGAGGGAGACAGGCCGGCAAGGCAATCCACCAAACCCACTGACCGCCCAGGAAGAGGCTTGGACGCATCCAAAAGGGCCTAGCGGGAAGCAGGACAGGCGGCGTCTGGGGGGCGAAGACCCGCCCTCCCCTTGCCCCCTTAGAAGCAAAAAGACCCCCGAGCCAGGCACACCAGGCTGCGGATCCCTCAGCTCCTCGCCGCCAGTTTCCTCCTCTCTCAAACCGCCCTGCAGTTGGGACACCACCGCGATGTCCCCAACCCTCTTCCTAGCGAGCCCTCCTTCTGGAGCTATTATCTTTCCTTGAGTTGCTTAGGCTAAAGGCTTGGAGGGAATTCTTGCCTCCTAAGACATTTCTCACTGCCTGCAGCCCCGGACTCCATTCATCCATCCATCCATCTATTCACAAGTATTCACTGATACTGATACTACTAATACGTGTTCACTTCACTGTTCTGGCCACTGCGGAACGGTGAAAAATAAAAGCGTCCGCAGGCTTACGACGCTGATTTGAAGGAGTGTGTGTGCCGGGGAGATAGACAACTAACAAATAAATGTAAAAATAGGTAGTTGATTCTAAGAAAGAGAACTAAGTACTGGAGGGAGGATTCGTTCGAGTAGGTGATCAGAGAAAGCCACACTGAGGAGATCAGATTCAAGCCTGAATGATAGAAAGGAAGCCAGTCCAAGCAGGGGTTTGCAGGGGCCGCCTCCTTGTCTCTGCACATGTCCTCCCCTCCTTCTGGAATGCTCTAACACCCCCATCTTTCTGGTAAACTCTTGCTCCTCCTTCAAGGCCAAGCTTCTTTCCTGAACCACCCAAGTAGGGGTAATCACTCCCTAATAGTGCCACCAGAGTCTTAGGTACTTTCCAGTATCACCACATAGTGTCATGAAAAAATTTATTTGTCTCTCTCCCTGCCATGTGAGGGCCTAGTGAGGTCGTAGGGGCCAGGCTGGCATCTTTTCCCACTAGAACATATAACACGGAGATCATGGGGCCAGGCTGCTTCAGAGTGGCCACCCCCAATGCAGGTGGCCCCAGTGCTGTGGAACTTTGCACTGGGTGCTGGCTGCAAGCAAGATGGGCAGAGCTAGACTCTTGGACCACCTGGGTGGAGCCAGAACACCGGAAATGGACCACAGAACACCTGCAGCCTATCCCCATCCCAGAGGAAGGTCAGGCCTTGGGCACCCCATGATGCTGGGGGTGGGGGTGGATGTGGCTTCTCCCAAGGGATTGCTGCCCCTGGCCATACATCTTAAAACCTAGGGAAGAAGGTTGAGAACTTGGTGGTAACCTTGACAGGAGGACACCAAGTTTAGGGTTAGAGAAGAAGATTCAAGGAAAGGGAAGGGTGGGGTGGGGGGTGGAAAGCTGGAATGTATGCAATAAATCCAAGACCTGCATCTGAGACCCAAATCAACTTTCCCTACATTCACTAGGTGAGAAATATGGTCAATGATCATGATGCTGCCCAGCACGGAGCACTCACTTCTAAGCCTGGATTTCAGCGCGTGCGCACTAGAAAACCCAAGGCTCTGGGAGCAGATTCCATAGCTCCGCTGGGGGTTTTCCTAAGTAAGCAACTCCTTTTTCTCCCTCCTGGTCTGTATCCTGCTGGACCGTGGCCTCTCCGTGCTCCCCAGCGCCGGATACCCACCTTCCTTGCTCAGCTTCCTCCTGGCCCACATTGGTCTTCCTTCACTCTGCATCCATCCCCTCCGGTTCTGGAAAAGGAGTGTGTGATTCTCATAGAGGAAACAGAGCTGGTTCTATGAATTGGCTCCTGCGCACTTTGCGTGTCTTGAGATACTTAAAGCCAGTCTGGACCAGCCCCCTCCCCGATCCCTACCCTTCCCCAGATCCTTCAATCTCTGGGTATAAATAGCTCACATCTCTTCACTGAAGGATTTCCGTACTGCTCAGTTGCTGAGGTTTCAGTGCCTTGGCCATCAGAGGGTGAAAACCCTTGACTAACAGCTAGTTCTTCCTTGAGCTCCCTCTCTAGGGGAAAAGACACCCTCCCAGACCCAAACCACCACCTAGTTACTGATTGTCCTGTGATCCAGGAGGAAATGTAAAATCCATACAAGCCTTCTAATGACCCATGAGACTTTGCACAGGTGAAGTAAACCGTCCCTTTGGTTTCTCAGCTCTAAAGCAAAGAAAAGCAATAATCCTTCCCCATCCAATGACTGGTGTCACATTGGGCTCAAGCAGTGAGTAGGCACTACTGGTGGGGCATGTGGAATAGGTTCTAGAAGGACAGCACTTTCTTATTCTTTCTTCAGAGCCTAATCTTGAGGGGTTAAGAGGATGAACTCTGGAGTCAGACTGCCTCTATTTCAATCTCAGGGCCACCATAAACAGCATTAGAGACCTTGAGTAAGAAACTCTCTGAACCTCAGTTTTCTCCTCTATAAAATGGGTATGCTTAATAGCACCTTTCTTGTAGGTTTTCTTTTCTTACAGTAGAACACACAAATATTAAGTATACAACTCAATGAATGTTTATATACGTAGATGCTCATGAGCCAATCAATCACCTTGGCTTTGAAAATTAAAGATGATCCAGGTAAAAGCAGCTTAGTACAGCAGTGTCTGGTGGCTCAGTGGTAAAAAAACAAAACAAAACAAACCCGTCTGCCAGTGCAGGAACTCGGTTTCGATTCCTGGGTCGGGAAGATCCCCTGGAGAAGGAAAGGGCAACCCACTCCAGCATTCTTGCCTGAGAAATCCCATGGACGGAGGAGTCTGGCGGGTTGCAGTCCAGTGCAGTCCCAGAGTCGGAAAGACTTAGCGACTAAAGAACAAGCAGTGTCTGGCAGGCATCAGCCAGGCCTGTGATCTAACTCAGAAGCCCAGGACTGTTTCCTGCCCTTGGGTCACTCACAGGTGCGCGGAGAGAGCGGGCCGGGTCGAGCCGTTGCTGATAAACCAGGGGCAGGGGCCACCTGGCGGGGCCGTCGAGGCTGGCAAACTTTTCAGAGGTTTGGACTTGAGGAATTCGACTGAAGAAGGAAGTGAAAGGAGGTTCCTGGGGGAGCCACGAGTCCCCTCAACCCATGCTGCGGGAAGGAAGGGGTCAGGAGAGAAACCTAGCCCCTCTGGGCAAGGCGATTCCCGGGCAAGGCCGGGGTGGGGCCGGGTGGGCGGGCGCTCCGCGGGAGAGCCGCGCGTGCAGGGGGCGGGCTGGTTCAAGGCCTCCAGCGCAGCCTCCTCCTCCTTCGCTTAACGGTTCCGGGCTCAGGGGGACATCCCAGGTGCCTTCTCCGGGCTCAGGGGGACATCCCAGGTGCCTTCTCCCGCCTCCCGGGAAGAACGGCGGATTCTCGATGCCTTGAGTTCAGTGCTCCGCTGCCGCCCGCTCCGCTTGAACGGGAGGCACTGCGGGTGGCCCAGGTGCCTTGGGGCTGGGCGCAGCGTCTCACACCGGCCTGGGGCGGCCAGAGCCCGCTGGGCAGGGAGCCCTCAGCGAACCCGGGGAGAGCCCAGAGTGGGAGAACCGGCCGTCCCGGCGGTCACTACCGGGGCGCGGAGCCAAGCCCAGCGCGCGGCGCGGAGGTAAGACGCTCTGCGGGAGATTGGTGAGTCCGTGTGGCTTCCGGGCCAAGTCCAGCGGGGCTGGGGCGAGGAAAGGGCACTAATCTCAAAACTACGCTTGCTTTATTGAAAAGACGCTCCCATAAAAAGCCTGAACTGTAGGTAACATTCATAGCAGCAAAATTTTCTAAAGGGAAGTTTAGAAAATTTATCGGAGTACGACACATACAGGAAAGACCTAAGTGTACATACTGCTCACTGAATCTTCAGAAGCTGAACGCTCCCTGCGAACCACATCCAGATGATAAAATAAAGCATGCCCGACCCCTACCCCAAGCCCCCCTGTGCTCCCTTTTCAACACTACCATCCCCACCAAGTGAAATCGCTTGCTCGGTTGTGTCCTACTCTTCCAGGCAAGACTACTGGAGTGGGTTGCCATTTCCTTCTCCAGGGGATCTTCCCAACCCATGGTTTTTTGCCCCATTTGGAATATTGTATAAATGGAATCACATAGCTAGTACTCTATCTGCCTGGCTTTTTAAATTTGTGAGATACATATTCTGCGTGTGGTTATAGATTGCTCATTTTCATTGTTTTACAGAATTCCCTTGTGTGGATGTGCCACAATTGATTGATCCATTGTGCTGTTGATGGGCATTGGATAGTTTCTAGATTTGAGCTGTGGTGACTACTGCACCTACAAACATCCAAGAACAGTACCCTGTAGAACTTTCTGCAGTAATGGAAGTGTTCTACATCTGTGGTGTCCACTACGGTTGCCGCTAGTCCCATGTGGCTGTGGCTCACTTGAACAGGGACTGGATTTTAGTTGTCTAAAATTATGATTAATTTAGATGCAAAGGGTCGTATGTGTTAGCACAGTTCTAGTATGTCTTTCGGTGACTGTAATGCACATTCCTGTTCTGTACATACCTAGGAGTGCCATTGCTGCGTCTTAGAGGATGAAAGTTAGCGGAAGTAGAGTCTACCAAGCAGTTTTCTAAAGTTGGTTGTACCAATTTACATTTCCATTGGGAGCAGCACCGAAGTGGTTAGTATTTTCATTCCATTTCTCTTCATGTAGTGAAAAGAGGCTTTTTTGTTCACTTTTAAGTAAGACCATGAAAACTGACACTTAACCATAGTGAAGATGATGTAATAATAATGATGGTTGGATGATTTCCTGAAGACTAAGAGATGTTGCAAGCATGGGTGCTAAGTCGCTTCAGTCATATCCGACTCTTTGCAACCCTATGGACTGTAACCCGCCAAGCTCCTTTGTCCATGGGATTCTCCAGGCAAGAATGCTGAAGTGGATTGCCGTTCCCTCCTCGAGGGGATCGTCCAGACCTTGTGTCTCTTCTGTAGCCTGCCTTGGCAGTTAGGTTCTTTACCTCTAGCGCCACCTGGGGAGCCCTGAGAGATGTCATAGGGGTCTAAAGCTTACCCTTCATGCCACCGCACTTCTGCAGCTGGGCCTCCCACTCAATCAACCTTCTGCCTTTGGAACTGGAGCAGGATTAGCAGGGCACTAGGGCAAAGGCTCTGGAGAAGGTGATGGCACCCCACTCCAGTACTGTTGCCTGGCAAATCCCATGGACGGAGGAGCCTGGTGGGCTGCAGCCCATGGGGTCGCGAAAAGTCGGGCACAACTGAGTGACTTCTCTTTCACTTTTCACTTTCATGCATTGGAGAAGGAAATGGCAACCCACTCCAGTGTTCTTGCCTGGAGAATCCCAGGGATGGGGGAGCCTGGTGATCTGCCGTCTATGGGGTCACACAGAGTCGGACACAACTAAAGTGACTTAGCAGCAGCAGCAGGGCAAAGGCTCTGTTTTTGGAGTTGATGCATCTTCCACATCTGTTACTAATTTTTTTTTTTTTTTTTTTTTGCCTCCTCACGCAGCATTTGGGATCTTAATTCCCCAACCGAGGATCAAACTGTGCCTGCTGCGTTGGGAGGCAGAGTCTTAACCACTGAATTGCCAGGGCAGTCCCTGTTGTTGCTTTCTGCCTTCCTAAAATCAGCTTCCCTTCTTCCTTTACTGTTATAGTTGGAATATCCCACCAGCGGACATGGTGAGGCTGCCTGGCAGGCTGCAGCCACGTACAGAAGCCAGGTTTTATGCAGGCTGCAGTTGTAGTTTGCAGCTTGGCTCATCCTTATATAAAAGGGGATGAACAGTCCTGGATGTGCTACCTCACTGGCTTGCTGAGAAGCAAAGTCAGCCCTGGGGAAGCAGTAAGGGGACTCCTTACTGTGTCAAGCTCTGTGTATGTGTGTGTGTATATCATTTTGTAGACATTCTCTCTAAGCCTCAGAATAACCTTGTGAGTTTACACATGTGGAAACTTAGCCTCAGAGATGTTAAGTCATTCCCCTCAAGACCACACAGTAAACAGTGACAGCAACCCCAGGAGGACTTTCCACCCAGTGCCACATTTTCTACTCCCCTTCCCTGGATTAAACAGAGCCCTGGCTGGGGCAGATCTTGAAATTCTGGATCAAATTAGATATCCTCTGCTAAGCATCCCTTCAAATGGACTCAGATCAATCACTGATGACTTGTGCGAGGCCAGTTAAGCAGAAGAAATATTTTTTATGTTGTATTACTAGTGGAATTCGCTTTGTGTGACACACAACTTCTTGGAAAGTTGTGTGCAAAAGAGCTTTTTGCTTGTGGCAAGCAAGGGAGAAAAACTGAATACATTAAGTTTATCCCTGAAATTTGTTGCCTAAAGTGAATTATTTTGTAAATTGAAGGATTCTTTTGAAATATGAATAATAATCCAGCATTTGCTTCAAGGGTTTGGATTTTCAAATAATAAGCAAGGGTTAAAAGCAATTCAAAATTGTATCCAGGATTCATTATTATTTCACACGTATTTCTTCTTTCATTGAAAAAGGTTCTAATGAAAGTTTCACCTCACCCATCTTGACACTGAGTTCTCTGGGAGGTCCATAGATTACTTCCTTACCCAAATGGTAAGTTACTAGAAACCCAGGGTGCCTGGTGGCTTTCTGGTGGATTCAGGCTTAACTTGGGTGTGTTTTACAGTTCCTGATTACTTGGTCAGTCTCTCACAGGTGGGGCTGAAGAGTCAAATGGGTTATTGTATGAAAAGGCCTTTAAGGTCCCACCCACTCTTGGGATTCTTTAAATTAAATGTGTTACATGCCCACAGATTCGTAGATTTCAGCTGTGCTGGGAAGGGCCTTAGAAATCACCAAAGTCCAGCACTTTTCTGATTCTGAATCCTGTCTGCAGCATCCTGGACAAGAAACTCTCCCATAACTCTGAGACGCCACCCATGGGAGAACCACTCACCTCTCTACTCCATGTGTGAGGAAGTTCTACCTTGTGTTCATATGGAATCTGCTTTCTGGACCTTCCATCCACTGCTCCTCTTGTTCCCACAAACATCTATTCCTTCTATGTGTCAGTTCTTCAGATATTTGAAGCCAGCCATCAAAACCCATGTAGACCTTCACTTCTCCAGGTGAAACAGCCTCAGTTTATCAGTCCTCAACCTCCTGGTCATTCTGCAGTATGTGTTGTCTAGCTCACCCATTTCTTCTGTACCTGGGCTGTTCTGGGTTATTTCCCATAGAAGGCCTCCCTTCCTCAACCTTTAAACACTTGAAATCCTAAAAGATGATGCTGTGAAAGTGCTGCACTCAATATGCCAGCAAATTTGGAAAACTCAACAATGATCAGAACTGGAAAAGGTCAGTTTTCATTCCAGTCCCAAAGAAGGACAATGCCAAAGAATGCTCAAACTATTGCACAATTGCACTCATCTCACATGCTTGCAAAGTAATGCTCAAAATTCTCCAAGCCAGGCTTCAATAGTACCTGAACCAAGATGTTCAAGCTGGATTTAGAAAAGGGAGAGGAACCAGAGATCAAATTGCCAACATCTGTTGGAGCATAGAAAAAGCAAGAGAGTTCCAGAAAAACATCTACTTCTGCTTTATTGNGTTGTAGTTGCACAGCTAAGAATGCTCAGCCCTGGAGAGTTTAAATTCCCCTTGTCCCTGTAGATCAGAGTTTTACCTTGGGCAATGTCAAATCTTATGCACCCCATGATTCAAATTTTTCTGCCATTTGATTAATGCTTCCTACTGCTCCACAGTGACACCCGTTTCCAGCACTGGCCTCAAAGCAACAGGATATGCAGTTGCTCTCCCTGTATAGGATTTATTAGCTTATGCTTATGCTTTAATTCTGTATCACTTGGTAATATTTATAGATTGAATGGCCATTAGTTCAGTTCAGTTGCTCAGTCGTGTCCGACTCTTTGCGACCCCAAGCTGTATATTGTCACCCTGTTTATTTAACTTATATGCAGAGTACATTATGAGAAATGCCAAGCTGGATGAAGCACAAGCTGGAATCAAGGTTGCTGGGAGAAATATCAATAACCTCACACATGCAGATGACACCACCCTTTGGCAGAAAGCAAAGAAGATTCTCTTGATGAAAGTGAATAAGTTGGCTTAAAACTCAACATTCAGAAAACTAAGATCATAGCATCTGGTCCTATCACTTCATGGGCAAATAGACGGGGAAACAATGGAAACAGAGACTATTTGCCTGGGCTCCAAAATCACTGTAGATGGTGGGAGCAGCTATGCAATTAAAAGACACTTGCTCCTTGGAAGAAAAGCTATGATTAACCTAGTTCAGTTCAGTCGCTCAGTTGTGTCCGATTCTTTGTGACCCCATGAATCGCACCACGCCAGGCCTCCCTGTCCATCACCAACTCCCGGAGTTTACCCAAACTCATGTCCATTGAGTCGGTAATACCATCCAGCCAACTCATCTTCTGTCATCCCCTTCTCTTCCTGCCCCCAATTCCTGCCAGCATCAGGGTCTTTTCCAATGAGTCAACTCTTTGCACGAGATGGCCAAAGTATTGAAGTTTCAGCTTCAGCATCATTCCTTCCAATGAACACCCAGGACTGATCTCCTTTAGAATGGACTGGTTGGATCTCCTTGCAGTCCAAGGGACTCTCAAGAGTCTTCTCCAACACCACAGTTCAAAAGCATCAATTCTTTGGTGCTCAGCTTTCTTCACAGTCCAACTCTCACATCCATACATGACCACTGGAAAAACCATAGCCTTAACTAGACAGATCTTTGTTGGCAAAATAATGTCTCTGCTTTTTAATATGTTATCTAGGTTGGTCATAACTTTCCTTCCAGGGAGTAACCTAGACAGCATATTAAAAAGCAGAGATATGACTTTACCAACAAAGGTCCACCTAGTCAAAGCTATGGTTTTTCCAGTAGTCATGTATAGATGTGAGAATTGGACTATAAAGAAAGCNTTGGTCATAACTTTCCTTCCAGGGAGTAACCTAGACAGCATATTAAAAAGCAGAGATATGACTTTACCAACAAAGGTCCACCTAGTCAAAGCTATGGTTTTTCCAGTAGTCATGTATAGATGTGAGAACTGGACTATAAAGAAAGCTGAATGCCAAAGAATTGATGCTTTTGAACTGTGGTGTTGGAGAAGACTCTTGAGAGTTCCTTGGACTGCAAGGAGATCCAACCAGTCCATCCTAAAGGAGATCAGTCCTGAATATTCATTGGAAGGACTGATGCTGAAGCTGAAGCTCCAGTACTTTGGCCACCTGATGCGAAGAGCTGACTCATTGGAAAAGACCCTGATGCTGGGAAAGCAAGAGAAGGGAGCAACAGAGGATAAGATGGTTGGATGGCATCACCAACTCAACGGACATGAATTTGAGCAAGCTTCAGGAGTTGGTGATGGACAGGGAAGCCTGGCATGCTGCAGTCCATGGGGTCGCAAAGAGTCAGACACGACTGAGCGACTGAACTGAACTGATCTTTCCATACCCTTCTGGGAAAGCTGAGTTCCACTGGCAGGCTCTTCCTCATGGAACCCACTCTCCTTGATTTGGTTTTATTACTTTGTATTTGGAGGAATAAATATCCATTCTCTCGACAAGTAACACTTACCCTTTAAGTATAGATATACTTTCTTTCCTACTTCTAGAAACAATGCTTCTTCTTTTGAGCTCTGAGGTCTCCCCACCCTGTAATTTCATATTTTCTACCTCCTTTCCCTTCCTTTACCCTCAAACATGTAGCAGACTCTCTATTTTATCTTAACACTGGCGTTCTTTCCTCAGATATCTTTCCTTCCCCCTTTGGGGTCAGATTTCTGAATTTGTCTTTTTTTTTTACCCCTACCAAATATTTTTGATTCTTATTTTTAAGTGCATTCTTAAATTTGACAGGCAAAGATAAGTTCTTTAATAATGAGAGAATTTAAAGTAATGTCCATATATACATATATATACTTATCCATATATATATATATATATATACACACACACAGAGTAAAATAGCAGAAGGGATCTCTGAAAGAGGCTTTGGGAAGGAGGAGAATGAGTAATAGGAGAAGAGAATGTCAACTGATGGATGTCATCTTTTTTGCTAGGGAAGCTGACCTAGCCCTAATAAGATTCTATTATCACTGCTTTAACAAGCCATTTTATCCAAAGGATAATATCAAAACCACATTTAGGATAAATTTGAGTCCAACTATTATAGGCAAAACTGAAGCAAAAATTTTTTAAATTTCGTTGAAAATGTTCATTATATGGATCTTGATTGCAGTAATCTGTCTAAATTTGTCTTGAGAGCCACTTCCCTTTCCCTCAGCCTAAATGATGCTCATCTCCCAAGTGCTAGATATTGACGCCCTTCAGCAGCACTCCTGAGGTGTTGAAGGCCTGTTGCTGCTGCTGCTAAGTCGCTTCAGTCATGTCCTTCTCTGTGTGATCCCATAGACAGAAACCCACCAGGGTCCCCCGTCCCTGGGATTCTCCAGGCAAGAACACTGTGGGTTGCCATTTCCTTCTCCAATGCATGAAAGTGAAAAGTGAAAGGGAAGTCGCTCAGTTGTGTCCGACTTTTCGCGACCCCACGGACTGCAGCCCACCAGGCTCCTCCGTCCATGGGATTTGCCAGGCAAGAGTACTGGAGTGCGGTGCCATTGCCTTCTCCAGAGCGCCTGCTACTCCACCTAATTATATGAGACTCATTCTTTGAGATCAAATGACTTCTCTAGTTTGTGCTTTATTACCTCTCTTCAATGCTCAGCATAATGACCTTTAAAAAAGATTATTATTTATTATTTACCTATTTTTGGCTGTGCTGGGTCTTGGTCGCTGCGCGGGCTCGTCCCTCGTTGTGCAGAGTAGGGGCTGCTCTCGCTGCGGTGCATGGTTTCTTATTGCAGTGCCTTCTCTTGTTGCGCCCGGCACAGGCTCTAGGGCAGTGGGCTTCAAGAGTTGCGGCTCACGGGCTCTAGAGCACAAGCTCAGTAGCTGGGTGCACGGGCTTAGTTGCTCCGTGGCATGTGGGACATTCCAGGACCAACCAGGGATCAAACCCATATCTCCCGCATTGGCAGGCAGATTCTTTACCACTGAGCCCCCAGGAAGCCCCCATAGTGACGTTTTACTGGAAAGTTGGGAAAATTTTGACGGTCTCTACTCTCCTAATCATTTGCTTTCTCAAAGAGTAGCTGCTCCTCCTCTTGCTTCTCCAACCCC
Source organism: Oreotragus oreotragus (assembly GCA_006410675.1). Taxonomy (NCBI): domain Eukaryota; kingdom Metazoa; phylum Chordata; class Mammalia; order Artiodactyla; family Bovidae; genus Oreotragus; species Oreotragus oreotragus. The sequence goes on along the minus strand of SJYX01021566.1, from coordinate 133,120 downwards.
ACTTCGTGGAACCCTCCAAGTTTCATGATTTTTCTACACTCTTGCTGTCCTAAAACTTGACACTGTACATACACAGTGTCACCTATCACTTTTATATGAAGTGTCCCTGAATCTACAGCTTTAGCTTGATCCCCCTCTAAATTCATACTTTCAAATGCCCAGGGGATGGTTCTCTATGTACTTACACCTTGTCACCTCAAGTTCATCACCACTCCCCCAACCTACTCACACCTTAGCTTCTGCCCAAGGCATCACTGCTCCTGGTTCTCTTCCCTTTGGTTGGAACCAGTCAACAAATGCACATTTTCCCTAAGAATTGCTCTTCACTCAGAGCAGAAGGAATGGGAGAACTAACACGGTCTGAACACCTAAACATTTTGGGCACTGGGCTCTGCATAGAAAAAGAAGCCATCCTAAAAAGTAAGTGCCGTTATCTACATTTTTAAGGGTTAATCAAACTATTTCAGGACTTCCCTGGCCGTCCAGTGGTTAAGGCTTAATGCTTTCATTGCGGGGGACAAAGGGTTTGCTCAGGGAACTAAGATCCCACATGCTGCATGGCATGAACCCCCCACCACCACCACCAAAAAAAAAAAAAAAGATTTTGAGGATATGGACACTTTGTACAAAGATCCTCAGGTCTTAAGTGAGGGTTCAAAACTAAGCACTTTACTATAATGGCATTCTGTCCTGTGGCTTGGGCGTATCTTTATACCAGCACCAGACTGATTTTCCCCAGATACCTCTTAATTAAAGACGATCTACCCAGTTGCACTCTGGGGTCTTACTGTCTTACTCTCAAGACCATTACCGTGCCAAGTCAACCAAATTTCTGGTTATTTTTTAGTGACATACACACCTCTTTAGTGTCCCCACCCTCAACCCCTTTGCCTTCCATGCTGCTTCCTGGAGGAACATTTCAGCACTTCCAAGTCAAGCCCCTCCTAACCTGTAGATCTGCGTGTGTCCTCAGTCATGTCCAACTGTTTGTGACCCCACGGACTGTAGCCAGCTAGGATCCACTTTACGTAGGATTTCCCAGGCAAGAACACTGCAGTGGGTTGCCATTCCCTCTCCAGGGGATATTCCTGACTCAGGGATCGAACCTGAGTCTTCTGCTTTGGCAGGCAGATTCTTCACCACTGTGCCACCTGGGAAGCCCAACTTGTAAGTGTGCTGCCTCCCAATTATGAAGTCCTTTCCAGTTACCAAAGCTCATGGCCATCACGTATCATATTCTTTTCATGTAAATGCGATGGTCTCACCTGCAAAACTTCTCTCTTGATCCAAGTCATGGTTTTATTTATTTTCTCATTATTTCCACCCTCAATTTAAAAATAAGCTCCTTGAGGTTAAGGATCATGTCTTACGCTTCTTTTTTATTGCCCACAGAGATAGACATAAAAAATAATTTAGTAGAAAATGCTTAGAATAGTATAAAGTGCAGTATAAACAAAGTACATTATTCTTAAAATTACTCATGTTATAAAAATTGGCAACATGTATTAGGTGCAGGTTCAACAAACAGCAGAAACTTGAGGGATTCAATAAATAAGTCGGATCCAGAGTTCCTCCACCTTCTCCTCCCATTTAATCCTTAACAATGCCTTCCTGCCTTCTCAGACTGAACATATGAAAGAAGAGCCATTGACATTGCCCACTGGATGATGGGTTTTTTTCAGGACAAAGAATTCTTGTCCATCCAATTGTTTTTCAGCACCTGAGTATAACGCCCAGTTTGAGGAGAAGGGAATGGCTACCAGAATCCAGTATTCTTGCCTGGAGAATTCCATGGGCAGAGGAACCTGGTGGACTACAGTCCATGGGATTGGAAAGAGTCAGCACGACTAACACTTTCACTTTTTGATGAAAGAATGAACAACTGGAGATATAACTTGGACTAGATGTAGGTGTTGTCCTACATTTCTGCTTCTCTGGAATTCTTTTCCTGCTTCCCCATGTAGAATGAGAGAATGTCCAAGCTGGAAGGGATCAGCTCAATCAACCTCCCATTTTAAAGATGAAAAAAACAATTCCAGATAGAAGACCATCTGCCTCCAGGTTATCCCTCCACTCACGCCCTTCAGATGTCCTGTCCAATCCAGTGTTTCCCCCACTGTAATGCACAGCCTCCCTGTTTTCAGTGTTCTGTCCCTGAACCTATATCCATCACCTCTTCCTCTCTTGCCAGGGCCCCTTCCCAGAGCCCCTCACCTACCTCTGCACTCCGCATGCCCCCAGTGTTATTTACTATTGTAGACAGTACTCTTTTGAAGGTGGTACAAGAAAATTCCTCTGCGATTACGAGCATATACACTTAAAAACGTGACTATTTGGAAGGACCACAACCTCTACCGGCAAGTTACAATTCAGAATCTCTTCAGGGGCTCACTCCAGAAGAATTTCAGAATTTCTCTGAGTCCAGAAACATAGTAGGACTTTTATAGTAATAAACTACAGTGCAATTTAACGTGCCAAGTAATGTAGTAGATATTCTAGAAGGCTCATGGCAACTCGGCAACCCCAAGGCTAGTAGCTCCATTTTACAGATGAGTAAACTGAGGTTCAGAGACGTTGAAAGCAACTTGCTGGAGGTCACACTGCTGGTGCCAGAGCAGGTGATTGACCTGATCTCTTTGCCTTCTCCAGTGTGCCTTCGAGATATACTGCTTCACCTGGATGACCACTTCCTCCTCCGCAGCTGCTCTTTTTATTTATTTATTTATTTATTTTGGGCTGCGCTGGGTCTTCACTGCTGCGTGGGCTCGTCTCTAGTTGCGGTGCTCAGGCTTCTCTCGTTGCGGAGCACAGGCTCCAGGGCACTCCGGCTTCAGAAGTTGTAGTTGCGGCTTCCGGGCTAAGTGTATCACAGGGGCTTAGTTGCTCCGAGGCATGTGGGATCCTCCTGGACCAGGGATTGAACCCATGTCTCTTGCATTGGCAGGTGGATTCTTTAGCGCTGGGGCACCAGGGAAGACCTCAATGGCTACCTTGGGTGAGGTCTTTCCTGTAAGAACTGCCTCCCACACCTGGGCTCTATCACTGTTCCCACGTGGTTAGTATCTGGGGAAAGCTGAGACTGGCCCTGCCTGCGCCCTCTAGTGGTCACAGGGGGATGCACCATTCCTCTGCCGCTGTCTCTGATCTCTGAGGACCTAGGTCAGCACCCTCTGGTGTTGGCCAGGGACGCAAAGTCATACAGACTCAGGCTTCAGAGGTGCCCTGTCTCCTAGAATGGAGGGTGGGCTGTTCCTTGAGGAAGGACTGGATTCTCTGAGTCTTCCACTCCTGATAGTCCTTTAAGGAAGACACACTCATGCCTGACAGTGAGAGAGATCAGTTTAGAGAGGGACTTGACAACAGCCCCAAATTCCTCTTCGGCAAGTCAGCAAGAGCATCTGACTCAGAGTCCACATAACAAGTGCCTGTCCCAGCATCCACAGTCCTTTGTTCATCGACAAACCTAGGCTTAGTATTGTGCTAAGTTCCCAAATTGGCTTATCCTACATGCCCTTGGTGGGTCTCAGTCTCTCTAACCAATGTCATCATCTGAAAACAGGAAATACCTGCCTCACCTACCTGTGACGATGTGATCAAGCCAGAGAGTAAATGTAAGATGGGTGTGAGGTTTGAGATAGTCCATCCTCCTCTCCCACTGCCATCTTGGGGGGACGGGAGCCCATCTCATGTGCAGATCAAGTCTGTAGAACTGCCCACACTCTTGGAGGCTCCTTCAGATAAAAAGCAATCCTTCTTCCCTGGTGGCTCAGACAGTAAAGCATCTGCCTACAATGCGGGACACCCGGCTTCCATCCCTGGGTTGGGAAGATCCCGTGGAGAAGGAAATGGCAGCCCACTCCAGTACTCTTGCCTGGAAAATCCCATGGACAGAGGAGCCTGGTGGGCTGCAGTCCATGGGGCCATAAAGAGGTGGACACGACTGAGTGACTTCACTTACACTTACTTCTCTGATTGAACCTTGGGTCACATAAGTCCACTGGTACCTTTGGGCAAATTAGGAAAAGGCATTGCTTTCTCCAACTGGACATGGCTTTGCCAGCTGCTTCTATCGGATATGGGTGTCTCTTGGACCAGGCACTTGTTCAGTAAACAACCCACACAACCAAACCTGGAGGCCTTGGTGCCATATGCATCTGTTAATCCTCCTCCTTACTCCATGAAAGACGTGGCACTGAATGGATGTGCTGGCCACATTTACAAGACACCAAAACTATCACTGTCTGGGGGGAAATTCAGCAATCAATAGGTGACTTGGCCTGTCCCTGGGGCAGGAAAAGCCCCACTTTCTGACTGGGTTTGCTTGATTTCATCCGGCAACTGAGATGAACATTGCTCTTGTCACTGCCCCTACGGACTCAAGAATTTCTCCCTTACATGACCAAAGTTCCTACAGTGGATTAAATTCTTAAGTCACTGAAAGTACAGATGAAGATCTGGTTTTTACACTTTAGGGCAAGTGAGAACAAGTAACCCTGTGATGAAAGACGACAGCCCTGGGGAGGAGCAGGGCCCATGAAGGGCACTTAGATTCTGTCTGCATCTTTCCCCCTGGATGCTCCTCACCCTCTCCATTCACTTCTCTGGTCTCTCCTCCTCTCCCCCCGCCAGATCTTTCCTCCCTCTGTTCTCTTTGCCTCTGTCCTTGTCTCTTGTGTGTTAAATCTCTGCTTGGCATTCTTTCTCTCTCTCCTCCCTTCCTTCTTTCTCCCTCTCCTTCCTCCCTTCTTTCTCCCTCACTTTTCCTTTTCTCTGCTGACTTATGGAATTAAAGAATATTTGATATTCATAGATTGATGTATTTGTTATCTGGATTGAAAAATAAGACAATTCTTTTGTGAAAATAGCAATTATATTAAATTGCTTTTTATTTTTAGTTTATTAAAAGTACTATATAAACCATAGTACTTCTTGCTGTGCATCAGTGATCTCTGATAGAGAAAAGCACCCTACCCCGCAACACACACAGAGTTTGTACCGTGCAAGGGACGCAAGGGAAGCCAGCAAGAAGGAACTCGTGATTAGCATCAAAGGGAAGTCCTCAGGACACCGGCAGCATGGAAGGGTTAGGATCACAGAATGCTGAAGGTGGATCCTCTACTCCAAGCTCCTTGCTTCATTTCCAGGGTCACACCCATCCACTCAGTATCCCTGGAATTTTCTAGAGAAGACAAATAGATCATTTCTAAAATATATAACTCCAGATAGGAAATAAAAGTCCAGAGAAATTATATGATTTCTTGAAAGTCACACAGCCAGCTCCCAGGAAAACTTGAAATAGCACCTATTTGTCAAGCACAACAAATATTTAACACACTGGGGATATCACATGAGGACATCATAGGAGCTACAGGAAGCGGAACAGCTTGATAAGACCCAGTTACCACTTATGTGGAATTATGACCTCCAGGGAGAAGACAGATCATCTAACCAACACTCATTTAGCAGGTGGACAAAATTGGATTCAACCCAGAGTCTATAGATTACATGTCCAATTCCCATTCGCACACAATAGGTCACCCTAATGGCGGGGTCAGGGACACGGGCCACGCACACAGAAGATGATCTGTTTTCCTTGCAGCACTCAGCATATATCCCGAGCCTCCCTGGCTGACATGTTAGACAACAGCTCACCGCAAGCAGCTACTCCTGTTACTGCCCAGCGCTCTGTATCCTCTAAGGACCTTCTGCAACCTGCCATGTGACTCCGCTTCCCAGGGAGGCTGTATTCTGCAGTTAGCAGGCAGTCTTGCTGACTGGCTTTGAGTTTAAGTCCTGAATTCCCAAATACACTTTGTTCTTTTTCTTTCTTCCTCCCTTCCTTTCCCTTCCTTCCTTCTTTTCTTCCTTTATCTTTTTACCTTTGTCTTTCCCTTCCTTTCTTCCTTTTTCCCTCCGTCCCGTCCTCCCTCTTTCTTTCCTTCCTTCCTTCATTCATTCCACCAACCACTTTCTGTTCACTTGAAAAACATATTTCTGGAGTACTGTAATAACCAAGCACTGGGCGGGGCACTGGGCTGTGCTTAGTTATTCAGTTGTGTCTGACCCTTTGTGACCCAATGGACTGTAGCCTACCATGGGGTTTCTCCTCTGTCTGTGGGATTCTCCAGGCAAGAATACTAGAGTGGGTTGCCATGCCCTCCTCCAGGGAATCTTCCCAACCCAGGGACGGAACCCAGGTCTCGCACATTGTAGGCAGATTCTTTACCGTCTGAGCCACCAGGGAACCCCTAGGAATACAGATTTGATAAGCCAGGCTCCCTGCTTTCTNGGATTCTCCAGGCAAGAATACTAGAGTGGGTTGCCATGCCCTCCTCCAGGGAATCTTCCCAACCCAGGGACGGAACCCAGGTCTCGCACATTGTAGGCAGATTCTTTACCGTCTGAGCCACCAGGGAACCCCTAGGAATACAGATTTGATAAGCCAGGCTCCCTGCTTTCTGTTGGTTACAGTGTCATGGGAGGTAGGGTGACACATTGACAAAGAGCATTTTCCTCCCTCTGATATGGGCGGGGATAACCTGTGGGTTGCACAGGCTACTGGCCCAATGTGGGCAGAGGGGGTGACCAATCAGGACAGACTTCTGGGAGGGGATGACACATGAGCCAAGTTGAGGCATGAAGAGCAGTTGGCCAGGCTAAGTGAAGAAAATTAAACTAGTCCCATCCAAAGGAAGGAGGGAAGGTGGTGGGAGAGGGGGCTGAGAGAGAGCTCGGGGCAGGCTGTGCTCCCTTGTGTCACTACTAAGCTTCTCCACACTGCAACCATCTCTCTGTGTTAGGAGAGCAGATAGAAAGGTCTAAGCTTTATTTTGACTCTAGGAACAATTTCCTTTGGATTTAAAACATGTTGGAATAATGGGTGAAACTGCAGAGCAGAGGACTATATGGAAACTCTGTTTTATTTTTCTGTAAACCTAAAAATGTTCTAAAAAACAAAGTTTATTAATTTAAATTTTCATGTTGGATGATTTAATTCATTAATTTTTTTGGAGGTGTGTCAGCCAATGTTGTCTTTGTCATTGTTGAGCACATGGAACCCTATGGAAGTTACCTAAGGAGTCTGCCTTCTCTGCCCACTCCTCTCTCCCTGGAGCCTCCCCATCCCAGTAAAGGGCATCTTCATCGCCTGTTCAGGCCCATCTGATTTGGTCACCCTCGTTCCCTCCATCTCTAGTTCTATAGTCTGTACTCGAAGATCCCTCTGGAATTCATCCAGTCTGCTCCATCTCCTTTTCTTTCCCTCTGAAACAGCCCGCCATCATCTTCTCCCAGCCTGGCCTCTTCCATGCTCTCTTAAGTTGACCTCTCACTTATATTAGTCTGCTTAAGTTGTCACAACAAAGGGCCTCAGACCTGGTGGCTTAGACCCCAGAATTTAGTTTCGTACATTTCTGGAGACTGGAAGTCCAAAACCGTGGTATCGGCAGGCTGGTTCTTTTGAAGCCTCTCTCCTTGGCCTGTGGGTAGCTGCCTTCCCCCTGTGTCTTCACACGGTCTCCACATGTGTGCATCTGTGCCCTAATCTCTTGCGTTAAGGGCATTAGTCACATGGGGTGAGGGTCTGCCCTAATGAACTTCAGTTCAGTTCAGTTCAGTCCAGTCGCTCAGTCGTGTCCGACTCTTTGTGACCCCATGAATTGCAGCACGCCAGGCCTCCCTGTTCCTCACCAACTCCCGGAGTTCACCCAAACTCACGTCCGTCGAGTCAGTGATGCCATCCAGCCATCTCATCCTCTGTCGTCCCCTTCTCCTCCTGCCCCTAATCCCTCCCATGAGGTGGCCAAAGTACTGGAGTTTCAGCTTTAGCATCATTCCTTCCAAAGAACACCCAGGACCGATCTCCTTTAGAGTGGACTGGTTGGATCTCCTTGCAGTCTAATGACCTTGCCTGAACTTAATTACCTCTTTAAGAACTTTGTCTCCACATACGTTTGTACTCTGAGATACTGGGACTAGGACTTCAACATATGAATTTAGGATATAACAGCACTTCCACTCTGTGGCCCTCTGAGCCATTCTTTATGTACCCTCCAAGGTGATCTTATGAAAATGAAAGTCAGACTGAGTTACTTACCTGCTTCAGAGTCTTCACGGACTTCCCACTGTATTTAGAATGAAATCCAAACTCTTCCCACGGCTTACAAGGCTTGGTCTGACCCCTACAACACCCCCCTGCCCCCGCCCAAATTCTCCCTGCCTCTGCCTTAGCTCATCACCATGCAGCAGGCTACACAGCCCTCCTTATGTTTCTAAAAGACATGAAGCTCTTCTATGCTCTGCCTACTCTTTACCTGATCACCTCCCACTCATCCTTTAGTCCTCAGAGATCCTTCCCTGAAAGCCTGGTCTCAAGTAGGCGCCCACTGTGATTCTCAAATCTAGACTCCACTTCCTTTTCTTTGTATCTTTTTATCAAAATTTGAGGTCAGATGTTGTCTTGTTTACTTGTTTTGTTTGTCTTTCTGAGGACAAAGACCATTTTTGTTTTGTTCCCACCTGTATCCTTGCTCTGAGCATAATGCCTGGTTCAGGGAAGGTGATCAGCAAATGTTTATTGAATGAGCAACAGAAAGAACTGGGAGCTTGCACTTTATTCTCCAGGCATGGCAAGCTGCTGAAGAATTTCTAGGAGAGAAATCACCCTGGCTACAGTGGGGAGGGGGTGAGTTAAGGGTCTGATCCTGGAATCGGGAAAACTAGTGGGAAGACTATTGCAATAACCCAAATAAGAAATGATGAAACACTGAACTAGGGTCTTAGAAGTGAGACAGAAAAGGAGATAGCATTTGTGGAATGTGACAGTTAATGGGATGCGACAGTCTATCGGATGTCGGAGGTGAAGAAGAGAGGGACTCTGAGGCTCCTGGATAGGTGAGAAGGTGAATGGGAGTATATTTCATGGAGACTGGAAGAGAAGAGAAGGAACAGGCTGGTTGAGAGTCTTAGAGGTAAATTAGGAGAAAACTTGTCTCCCTACCAGAAGGCTCCTCTTAAAGACAGCAACTGTGTTGAAGTTCTCATTTAAAAAAAAAAAAAAAAAAAAATCACACATAGTAAACCCTCAGTAACCCCAGTTAGGGACAGAGCATGTGGGCCCTTAGTCACACGCACAGTGTCAGTTATAGAGACCCTCACACCTGTCCACAAGCCTGAACACCCTGGGGATGTTGGTCCTCTGAATTCCCGTGTCACTCATCCTCCAGCCCTGCTCAGCCTGTTTCATTCCTGATGACCCCCCACCCTTTGCTTGTTTTTGGCCCTGGCAGACACAAAGCAAGCCCAGAGCACACCATCCAACTGGCAAGTGATGAGTGATTAGCTGCCGGGCTCTAAAAGGCTGGAATGAGGCGGCCTTTCAGTGCTAAGTGCAGTAACCCTAGCCCTCGGCTTGCTGTAATTCTAGATGGAGGTGGTCTGGAACTGGGCATGGGCAAGGCAGCATGAATAGGCCCTCGAGGTCCAGTGGGAAGAGAGTGCATCTCTCCACAGTCAATTGAAAGTATGAAATTAACGCTCAAATGGAGGGAAACGAGATGCACTGGATATGTGAGAGGATGAGTGATTCTTCTCACTAAAGAAAGGCTCTCTGCAGGAGATGGGACTTGGTGTGTGTGTGTGCTTTCTCAGTCATGTCCGACTTTTTGTGACCGCGCAGACTGTAGCCTATCAGGCTCCTCTATCCACGGGATTTTCAGGCAAGAATACTGGAGTGGGTTGCCATTTCCTTCCCCAGGTGATCTTCCCAGCCCAGGGATCGAATCCGCATCTCTGACATCTCCTGCATTGGCAGGCAGGTTCTTTTCCACGGAGCCACCTGGGTGGCCACACAATTTCTCTCTGGCTTGTCACCTAAGGTAACAGTCATTTATACAAGGAGAGTCATATTGCTTTTTTTTTTTTTCTTTTTCACTTTATTTCTGCCAACTGTCCTACAACTCTTGTGACTTTTTTGCAAGTGTTAATAAATTAACCTCTCTGAACTTTTTTCCTCATCGGTAAAGCGGAAGGCATAGCCCACACCTCAAACAGCTGTTTTGAGAACCTAAATGGGCTTAAAGATTTAAAGGAATTATGGAGGCATTTCATAATTTAAGGGGTTAGTGCCCACCAAGAGCAAGTCTCTGTTTCAGAAGTATCAGGGCACCGGAGGAATGCAGTCAGCACTCAGATGCCTGTGGTTTACAACGTCATGGTAAGTGTGTGTTCAGTTAATCTGTGCCCCAGGGAAGGCCTGTTGCCTTAATCAAGAACACACAGCACAGGAGTGTTCCATCAGCATTTAATTAATGTCCACAGCTACTATGAAGGCTCAGTCTTTATCTCCCATTAGCATCAGAGTATTATAATTGGCGTCATAAGGATTTTAGGTTTTCACTGGGGATGGGGAGGATGTGGCATGTTAAAAACCCATTAGAAATGAGCCCTCATCATTATAATCAGTGGTCTGGAAGATACACACTCATTGGCTAAGACAGCTTACAGTCCCTCCCTTACCTTTGCATGATTGGAAGGAAGAGTCTGGATGGTACCTGTGGTACCTGTAGATTCTAAAATGGTCCTGAGTCCAGCCATGATGTCAAAGCCTGAAGCCTCCAGGTTAATCCATTCTTGCTTCTAGATTGTGGAGACCCCCTGGAGCAAACCTCTGATGCAAGGCCTGGTTAGAGCACCTGAAAGGACAGAGCTGTGATCAGTTTCCAGAACAGGTTTCTTTTGTGACTTCTTACTGATAAAAGCATATCTAATAAAAGTCTGAAATGTGACAGAATTTGATCTGAAACTTGTGGGAAGTGAAGTTTTGGGGAGAGCAGCTAGCCCTTAACAACTTGTAATGTTTGGGACCTGCCTACAGTTACCAAAAGCAGCCTAATCATTTGTGCATAATTCAGTTTGTTTAGGTCAGTTGGCAGCAGCTACTGTCAATGTATGTTAGGGCCAAGCACTTTATTTGCCTTATTTCATTCAATCTGAAGAACAAATCTGTGAGGTAGGTCCTATGATTATTCCATTGCTTTAACTGGGGAGAAGGAAATCCAGAGATCTTAATGCACTGCCCAAGGTCACACAGCTACTAATTAGTAGATCGGGTTTTGAAACCAAAGCCCTTGTGCCTAATCACTGCGCAATACTTCCTGATAACATTTGAGGGTTTTTGTTTTTTTAATGTTTATTTTTTCGTTTGGCTGTGCCAGGTCTTGGTTGCAGTATGCAGGGTCTTTTTAGTTGTGGCATTCAGTTCAGTTCATTTCAACCGCTCAGTCGTGTCCGACTCTTTGCAGCCCCATGAATCGCAGCACGCCAGGCCTCCCTGTCCATCACCATCTCCCAGAGTTCACTCAGACTCACGTCCATCGAGTCCATGATGCCATCCAGCCATCTCCTCCTCGGTCGTTCCCTTCTCTTCCCGCCCCCAATCCCTCCCCATGCAAACTCTTTAGTTGCAGCATGTGTAATCTAGTTCCCTGACTAGGAATCGAACCTGGGCCCCCTACACTGAGAATGCAGAGTCTTAGCCACTGGACCACCAGGAAAGTCCACATTTGAGGGTTTGAGATTGAATAACTCTTTTCCTCAAATAGGGTCAGTCAATAGTCTGGCTCTGCTCACAGCTATGCTTTCCTCACCTCCACCCACCTGCTGAGAAGGCCTTCTTTAAATGGAGCAGGAGCTGCCTCATTCACACTGTGTCACGGATTCTGATGCATCTGTCCTGGATTCTGGCAATGTCCACCTCTTGACTCTCCTTTCTCACAGTTTCTTTTTTCCTCTCTCATCCTTCATATAGATTCTTAGGACCTCTGAGTTGGAACATCCAGTTCTGGACAGAATATATAAATATACAAGGTCCCAGGGGGTGCTGGAATACAGCCCAGATAAAGCACTGATGCCGTGTTTGAATGACTCTAACCCCTCAGGACTTTGTCTTTTTATTGACCAGACTGTGGCTCATTGTCACTTCATTCACTGGTCCTAATTCTGCCGACTGGAGTTACTCAGATGCCCAATCCCTTTATCACATGACAGTCCTTCAAGTATGTTGGGATGGATTCGTGTGTTACTAAGTGCACTCCCTTAAAGGACTGATGGATGTCAGATTCCTTAAGATACAAGGTGAGATCTGTCTAGACCCTGTAAGTTTCCCTGCTGGAAGCTGTGGAACCTGAAAGACTCTGGCTTTGTAGGAATCTGTCCTGCCCTCTGGGCAGAGGTGCTTCTTGATTAGCCCTCCATAGTCAAAGAGGAAGCTGCTAAAATCCTCTCCCCTTTTACTATTATTTTTATTAGGCTTCCTGATAGCTCAGTTGGTAAAGAATCCACCTGCAATACAGGAGACCCTGGTTCTATTCCTGGGTTGGGAAGATCCCCCGGAGAAGGGATAGGCTACCCACTCCAGTATTCTTGGGCTCCCCTTGTGGCTCAGCTGGTAAAGAATCCGTCTGCAATGAGGGAGACTTGGGTTCAATCCCTGGGTTGGGAAGATCCCCTGGAGAAGGGAAAGGTTACCCACTTCAGTATCCTGGCCTGGAGAATTCTATGGACTGTATAGTCCATGGAGTCACAAAGTGTCGGACACAACTGAGCAACTTTCACTTCACTATAGTTTTTTTAATTTATTGAGATATAATTTATTTACAATAACATTCACCATTTTGAAATGTACAGTTCTGTGATTTTTAGTGTACTCACAAAGTTCTATAACCATTACTATTACCTAATTCCAGAACATTTTCACCACCCCCAAGAGAAACCCCATAGCAGTCCTTCCCATTTTCTTGCCTCCATCCCTGGTAACCACCAATCTACTTCCTATCTTTATGGATTTGCCTGCTGTGGACATTTCATCTAAATGGAATCATACAATATGTGCTCTTTTCTGACTTCTTTAACTTTGATTAGTGTTTACAAATTTCGTCTGTGTTGTACCATGTATCAGAATTTCCTTCCTTTTTATGGCCAAATGACATTGCATTCTATGAATATACCACATTTTGTTTATCCATTCATCAGTTGATGGACAATTGGGTTGTTTCCACTTGGGGCTGTTATGAATAATGAGGCTGTGAACATTTGTGAACAAGCTTTTGTGTGAACATGTTTTCAGCTCTCTTGAGTATACACCTAGGAGTAAGACTGTGGATGCACAGTTTGTGTTGGTTTGATGCTTCTCAGTGAAGCCCTTTTCACATATAAAGGTTTCGGCCTGGGCTTAGGACTTGAGTGAACAGACATAAAAGACTATTATGCTCTTTCCACCATCTTTCTGTGCTGCCACAAAGGTGCACGTGAACATTCCGGCCAGTGCTCTCAACACCATCCACATCACTGAGGAGAGGCAAAGGTTCTTACCAGGCAGCACCCCAAAGCCATCGTCTGGTTCCTAACTGATGATACAGCATCCCCTAATGATGACAGAGTTGACTCACAAGCAGCTTAAACAATTGTAAAGTGATCAACCCCAGATTCGGTGTGCAGTTTGGTGATCTAGAATAATGACAGACAACCTGATCCCATCCCATCAGTTTGTATTAGTGATCTCACCTGGCATCGTGGACCAGGTGGAAGCAAGTTGAAATCACACAGGAGAGAAAATCCTGGGAGTCTTCTTCTGGGAATATATAACACATACATACAAAGGCAATGCCTCAGTGAATAACACCAACGAGGACTATTATTTCTTTCTTAATAAAACAATTATATCTACTATTGTATATATACATAGTAAAAAGTCTTAGATAATATTCAGCAAAATGCAAATAGTGAATAACTCTGAATGGTGGGATTATGAATAATTTTGTTCTCTCTTTTTTGGGGACTATTTCTATATTCCAAGTTTTCTACAAATAATTTTATGATTCAATATGTTTATGGTTTTATTGTCACAAAACAAAAATCCAGTTGAATAACTTTGAAGAGCTAGCTGGCTTTATTCATTCATAAATTGGGCAGCATCTCATCTAATGAACAGAAGTGTACTCCAAGGAATTGTACAGAATGGAAGGTTTTTTTAGGCAGAGGGAGGGTGGGGCAAGGAAGTTATTAGCAAAAGAAAAGAAAGAATTGTTTGAGGCCAGATCATTCTCTTTTGGGGGGGTGGGGGGAAGCAAATGATGCAGATTATCTCACTAGTGCTGACCAGGTTGTCTGTTTAAAGGTCACTTTGCTGGGAGAGGTTGAAACTGCAGCTAAGTCTGGGTTTGCTGGGAGGAGAAGGTAGGAGGAGAAGGGGATGACAGGATGAGATGGTTGGATGGCATCACTGACTTGATGGACATGAGTTTGAGCAAGCTCCGGGAGTTGGTAATGGACAGGGAAGCCTGGCATGCTGCAGTCCATGGGGTCTCAAAGAGTCAGACACGACTGAGCGACTGAACTGAACTGAGCTTCCTGGGAGAGGTTGAAACTGTAGCTCAGCCTGGGTTTGCTGATATGGTGACAAATGACTCCATCTGAGGCTTTTATTTCTTTTTAACGGTACCAAAAATACAAAGTTATTTCCTAGTGTATATGTCTGCTTCCCCTTAGTCATGGCAGAGAAATTAAGAGGCATGTCTTTTCATTCCAATGAATTTCTTTTTTAAAATTTTTGGCCACACCCCACAGCTTGTGGGACCTTAGTTTCCCGACCAGGAATTGAACCCATGCCTCCCAGACTTCTGCTGGAATGTGGAGTCAACCATTGGACCACCTGGGAAGTCCCAGTGATCTGTTTTTGATCAATGTCTCTTTTCCATTATATTCTTTGGTGCTTATGTGTTGTGAGGAGCTGTGGTTCAAAGGTGGAACCTGTGACCATGAAAGAGTGACTTAATCCTCTGAGCCTCTGTTGCTTCACCCATTACATAAGAATGGTAGTAATAACGTCAGAAATAAAAGTTACCTTTTGGTGTGTGGTATGATAAGAAAACACTCGGGAAATGTAACTGATGTCACTCTATCACAGAAAGTACTGCCGCCATCCAGATTACCACAGGAAATAGGACCGAGGAGAATATTTTCAAATTTCTGTCCGTCTCAGACAACTGGAATCAATTCAGTTGAGACTCCCACTGATCCCTACCATTCCTCGCTCCGCCTCCCACTCTTTACTCTTTCATGACTTGAGTGCCCTAAAGAACAACCACGAGGGGGCACAATTTCATCACTCGAACGCCTGAGACCCATCTTTCCTTCTCTCTTACCAGTGCATTTAACCATCCAAAAATTTGGTGAATACGAAGGTAAGTATTAAGGAAACTTTCTGGTGGGGAGAAACCCAAGGTCTCTGGTTCGCAGCTCCATCGTCTCCTCCCCGCCTGCCTCCTTTCCCCATCTCTGTCGTAGCTGGCACCAGTTCCCCTCGCCTGTGGCGATAGGGCCTTGCTTTACTTACTCGATCAGACCTTGCCAGAAAGGAACTTTTTTTCCCATTGTGGGCTGAGAGGTTAAACGTTATTTGTTCTGCTCAAGGCTGCTATGGGACAGTATTTGGTTTGAGGGACTTTCTTCTTTGCTTTGATTCAGCTCAGGGTGGCTACCAATCTCATCAACTATCTTCCCCGTTTCTCGTTTTCAGTCTACCAACTTCTTAGCAGGTGGGTGAAGACCACTTCTTTAAACTGTTTTTCATTTGAGGGCTGATCAAACCATCCCCATTAATCTACTATTGATGATGACACTTGTAGCCCAAACCCAGCTTTGCTTCTCAGAATTAGAAGGCTCACTGCCCTTAACATTTCTGCTGCTAAGATTTCTAAAGACAGCAGTTCTCAAACTTTGGTGTGAGTAACAATCATGTGGAGGGGCATGCTAAAAGTGCACATTCCATCACTTCATACCTATTAAGGCTGTTATATAAAAAAAGAAAGAAAAGAAGTGTTGCAGCGAATGCAGAGGCACTGGAACACCGTACATTGCTCGTAAGTAAGTAAGTGAGTAAAGTCGCTCAGTCGTGTCCGACTCTTTGCGACCCCGTGAACTGAAGCCCACCAGGCTCCTCCGTCCTTGGGATTCTCCAGGCAAGGATACTGGAGTGGGTGCCATTTGGCAGGGATATAAAAAGATGCAGCTACTGTGGAAAACAGTACAATGGTTGCTCAAAAGATTGAACATAGACTTACTATATGTGCCAGGAAGTGCACTTCTGTATATACCCAAAAGAGTTGAGAGAAGGAGCGTCAACAAATATTTTTATCTCTGTTCCTAACAGCATTATTCACAGTGGCCAAAAGGTGGAGACAACCCTGGTGTCCATCAGTGGATGAATGGAGAAACAAAATGTGATTCAGACATATAGTGGAATATTACTCAGCCTTAGAAAGGAGCAAAAGGCTGACACGTGCCACAACATGGACGAATCTTGACAACATTATGCTAAGTGAAATAAGCCAGACACAAAGGGACAAACAGTGAGTGCTTCCACTTACGTGAGGTGCTCAGAATAGCCGAGTACACAGAGACAGAGAGCAGAAGAGCAGTCACCGGGGCCTGGGGAGGGGCAGTGTGCAGCTGTTGTTTAATGGGCGCAGAGTTTAGTCTGGGATGATGAGAAAGTTCTGGAGATGGGTGGCGGTGATGGCTAAATACTTTTACAACCTCGTTCCATAGGTCTGAAGTGGAACCCAGGAATCTGCCCTTTTACAGTCCCTGGGGGTTTTAATGTAGATGGCTTTGGAAAATCACTGGGATCCTCTGATTGTGCTTTCAAAAGCCCTGCCTGAGGATCACATACCACTAGAGTTTTAAAGCCACTGGACCTCTCTGTGCCTCAGGTTCTTCATCTCTGAAATGGGACTAATATCCCTACCTACCTACTAGGGCCTTTGTAAAACTTGAAGAGGTGATACATGCAAAGTGCCTTTAAAAGTTATTGTAATTATAAAGGTGACCCAAGACTACTATAAACCATAATGATTAGAGTCACCCACTGGTCTACTGCCTGGAGACCTAATACCATGAGGATTAGATGGGGTAATTATTCTAAAATTTAATGGCAGGATCTGTTTTTAAATGATTACTGGTGAATATTCTCAACATCCAGGAAGCAGCTGCACTGGACAGCTGATTTAATGAAGCAAGGTTAGGAGTTATGGGCATCTCTGCTTTAGCAAAGGGTTTATAGGTGAGAAGAAATGACATTACCTAACACTGGGTAGGGGGTTGTGACGCATCTCATAGAATTCTAGCAGTTTTATTTTGCTATTCACATACATTTAAAAAGTCCCTCCTGAATGATACTTACAAAACAGAAAGAGACTTATAGGCTTAGAAAACGAACTTCTGGTTGCCAGGGGGAAGGGAAAGGTAGGGAGTTTGGGATGGTCCTGTACATACTGCTGTATTTAAAATGGATAACCAACAGGGACCTGTTGTATAGCACATGGAACTTTGCTCAGACTGCTATGTGGCAGTCTGGATGGAAGGGAGATTTGGGGGAGAATGGATATATGTATATGTATGGCTGAGTCCCTTCAGCTGTTTACCAGGAATGGTCAGAACTTTGTTAATTGGCTATACCCAATACAAAATTAAAAGTCAATAAATAAATAAAAGTCCTCCTGGAAGAATGTCTACTATGCTCTGTTAAAAGGACTAGGATTTGCAGCAGAAGGTGAAGGGGAACTTCTCCTTTTCATCCTATTTACTTCTGGGTTGTTTGTTTTACACTGGGAAGCCCTATATTACGTTTGCAGTTAGAAGAAGTTTTTTTAGTTAGTGTTGGAGGTATAAAATGTGGCTGCCTTCTCCCATTCAAAACAACACTGGCAGTACAAACACAGATACCTACTCAAAATAACATGCTTACATAATGATATGGATGATGATACCTTAGTAATTAGTCATTTGCAAAGCACGTTCATGTCCATTATCTCATTTAATCCATGGCATGGTTTTGTGAAATAAGTAGTATTTTACCCATTCTATAGTCGAGAAACCAAATGCAAACTAAGTAGATATAATTGTGGTCTAAGCTGCATCTTTCTCCTTCTTTATCCTCTGAGTATTGTCTTTGGTTCACTTTGCTGTAGTGTTTCTGTCACTTAGTCTAGTCCTATAATAAAATATATTTATAATCCATTCATTTAAGGATAAGCATCCTTGGCTAAAACTTCCCAGGTTGAAAAGACTGTTCAGACTTGGGCAATGCCACCCTGGTCAGATAGGAGCTAGTACTGTGTTTGTTTGCCTCCTGGGGTTATCATAATTAAATTCCTAAAAGCAAAATGTCTCACGCGTTTATGTTTTAACAGATGCATCATTTTGTTTAGTCTGTGCGGCAGGCAGAAACCACACGAGATTTCTGTTGTGCAGACCATCCTTTCACAGAAAGCTGAAATGTCAGGTAGTTTTTGAAGAGTTGTAAATGACTTTTCCAGTTTGAGCAAAGTGAACCTCATCATTTGAGAGTAGGCATTCCTGCAGGCAAATGTGTGGCTTTTAGTGATCAAGCAAATATGGATGATTTTGGTTGTTTGCCCTGTAATTGAAATATTTATTTGGCTATTTATTGTAATGGTTGTCATTAGTGACCACAAGCAAATAAAAATGTCTTTGACTTCCACAAGTATCTCCTTTTAAATCTGGACCTCACCTGAGATAGCATTTGTAAACTAAGAATTTCTCCAGAATTGGCAAGATAATTTATACAGCCTAGTGCAAGATGAAAGTGAAGGGACCTTTGTTCAAAAATTACTAAGACTTTCAAGATGGTGATCAGAACATTAAACCAAATGCGGAGCCCTTTGCAAGTATACAGATTGTACATCCATGAAGCCAACCCTGGGTCTCTCATACATTTAAAAAATTTATCTATCTGTATTTATTTCTCAGCAGTGGCCACAGGACTGGAAGAGACTGGACATTCTAGTCCCAAAGAAGGGCAATGCCAAAAAATGTTCTAACTACCACACAATTGCATTCATTTCACATGCTAGCAAGATAATGCTCAAAATCCTTCAAGCTAGACTTCAACAGTATGTGAACCAAGAACTTTCAGATGTACAAGCTGAATTTAGAACAGGCAGAGGAACCAGAGATCAAATTGCTAACATCCCCTGGAAAAGTAACATCATAGAAAAAGTAAGAGAATTCCAGAAAAGCATCTACTTCTGCTTCATTGACTACACTAAAGCCTTTGACTGTGTGGATCACAACAAACTATGGAAAATTCTGAAAGAAATGGGAATACCAGACCACCTTACCTGCCTCCTGAGAAACCTGCATGCAGGTCAAGAAGCAACAGTTAGAACTGGATATGGAGCAATGGATTGGTTCCAAATAGGGAAAGGAGTACGTCAAAACTATATATTGTCACCCTGCTTATTTAAATTATATGCAGGGTACATTATGCAAAATGCCCAACTGAATGAATCACAGACTGTAATCAAGATTGCCTGGAAAAATATGAATAATCTTAGATATGCAGATGACACCACCCTTATGGCAGAAAGCTAAGAAGAATTAGCCTCTTTATGAGGATTAAAGAGGAGAGTGAAAAAGCTGTCTTAAAACTCAGTGTTCAAAAAACTAATATCATGGTATCATGTCCCATCACTTCATGGCAAATAGATAGGGAAACATTGGAAACAGTGACAGATTTTATATTTTGGGGCTCCAAAATCACTGTGGACAGTGACTGCTGCTGCTGCTGCTGCTGCTGCTAAGTCACTTCAGTCATGTCCGACTCTGTGTGACCCCATAGACGGCAGCCCACCAGGCTCCCCCATCCCTGGGATTCTCCAGGCAAGAATACTGGAGTGGGTTGCCATTTCCTTCTCCAATGCATGAAAGAGAAAAGTGAAAGTGAAGTCGCTCAGTCTGTCCGACTGTTAGTGACCCCATGGACTGCAGCCCACCAGGCTACTCCGTCCATTGGATTTTCCAGGCAAGAGTACTGGGGTGGGGTGCCATTGCCTTCCCCGGTGGACAGTGACTACAGCCATGAAATTAAAAGACACTTCCTCCTTGGAAGAAAAGCTATGACAAAGCTAGACAATGTATTCAAAAGCAGAGACCTTACTTTGCCAACAAAGTTTCATCTAGTCAAAGCTACAGTTTTTCCAGTGTTAGGGGCTTCCCTGGTGGCTCAGACAGTAAAGAATCTTCCTGCAATGCAGGAGACCCAGGTTCAGTCCCTGGGTAAGAAAGATCCCTGGAGAAGGGAATGGCAAACCACTCCAGTAGTTTTTCCAGTAGTGATGTACAGATGTGAGCTGAATCATATAGAAGGCTGAGCACCAAAGAATTGATGCTTTCAAACTGTGGTGCTGGAGAAGACTCTTGAGAGTCCCTTGGACTGCAAGGAGATCAAACCAGTCAATCCTAAAGGAAATCAGTTCTGAATATTCATTGGAAGGACTGATGTTGAAGCTGAAACTCCAATACTTTGGCCACCTGAAGAACTGACTCACTTGAAAAGACCCTGATGCTGGGAAAGATTGAAGGCAGGAGGAGAAGGGGACAACAGAGGATGAGATGGTTGGATGGCATCACCAACTCAATGGACATGAGTTTGAGTAAGCTCTGGGAGTTGGTGATGGATAGGGAAGCCTGGCATGCTGCAGTCCATGGGATTGCAAAGAACTGGACACAACTGAGCGACTGAACTGAACTGAACTGATAGATGTAGCACAATTGTCTAACCAGTTCTCTTTGATGAATATATAGGTTGCTTCCAACGATTAAAAGAACTGTTAAAAAAAAAAGAACTGTAATAAGAATCCTTGCAGATCATTTTCCTATGTGTGTGTTGTTGCTATAGAACTGTCAAATCAAAGGCTGTATATAGCTTATTTTAAATTGTGGTTGACCTTGACAATTGCCCTCTGAAGAAGTTTTACCAATTTACATGCTTACCAATATAGAGTTATCTGGTTTTTGAATCTTTACCAGTGAACTGGTGAGACATTATGCTTTCTTGTAGCCTTGATTTCATTTCTCTTATCAGTGAAGCTGTCTATCTTTTCAAATGGTTGAGTCAGTCTCTTCTATAAACTGTCTATCCTCATTATTTCTTTATTACGCTGTATTGTTATATTGTTCATTAGTCTTTTTCTCACAATTTATACAAATGCTTTATCCATTGTGTATATGTGTGTATTAGTCACTCAGTCATGTCCAACACTTTGCAACCTCATGGACTGTAGCCCACCAGGTTCCTCTGTCCATGAGAGGAATATTCTTGTCCAGGCAAGAATACTGGAGTGGGTTGCTATTCCTTTCTCCAGGGGATCTTCCCCACCCAGGGATTGAACCCAGGTCTCCTGCATTGCAGGTGGATTCTCTACCATCTGAGCCACCAGTCTTGCTTTGTGATAATTTGAAAATATTTCCATCAGTTGCTTTTATCTTTTAAACTTTGTTTTGCTGCACAAAGTATTNATTCCTTTCTCCAGGGGATCTTCCCCACCCAGGGATTGAACCCAGGTCTCCTGCATTGCAGGTGGATTCTCTACCATCTGAGCCACCAGTCTTGCTTTGTGATAATTTGAAAATATTTCCATCAGTTGCTTTTATCTTTTAAACTTTGTTTTGCTGCACAAAGTATTTTTAAGATGTAGTTTAATTTAACAATTTTTCTCTTATGGCTTATTTATAACAATTTTTTATTGGAGTATAGTTGATTTACTATATTGAATGTTGTGTTAGCTTCAGGTATACAGTGAAGTGAATCAGTTTACATGTACATATAGTCACTCTTTTTATTTTTTTTCATTTTCATTTTCTTCTTTTTTTTTTCACTCTTTTTTAGATTCTTTTCTCATATAGGTCGTTATAGAGTACTGAGTCGAGTTCCCTGTGCTATATAGTAGGTCCTTATTAGTTTTCTCTATGGCTTCTGAACTTTATATCATACTCAGAAAGATCTTCTCCATTCCCATGCTTCCTTCTAGTATTTCTTTGCAGTCATTCACTCACAGAAACCTTCACTCCATTTGGAATTTATTTTAGTATAAAGTGTGAAATAGGGACCCAACCTTGTTTTTTCCAGATGGCTGTCTAGTTGTTCCAGCAACATTCATTGGATAAGCCACCTTTCTCCCCACTGATTTAAAGTCCTATCTTTATCAAATAGTAAGCTCCTATATGTAGTTATATCTATTCCTGAGTATTCTATTTCATTTACAAAATTGAGTAAGCATCATGTATCAAAAAGAAGGAGGAAGAGGAGGAGGAGGAAAGGAGGAGGATAAGAAGAATTATTTTTTAAACCTCTTCCTAGTTTGAAGAGTAATCATAGAGATGTGGCTTATTCAGAGCCACACAATTCAATACAATAATCCCTGAAAGGTTAGTCCCAATGTGTGTTTTCTTTATAAATATTTGAAAGAATAGTATGATGATAGTTAAGGACCATAATGCATTTGAGAGTCAGATAGACCTGGGTTCCCATCCCAGCCCCATACTTACTTAGCTGTGTGACCTTGAGTAAGTTACTTGTCTTGTGCATACGTGCTAAGTTGCTTCAGTCGTGTCCGACTCTTTGTGGCCTCGTGGACCGTAGCCCACCAGGCTCCTCTATCCATGGGATTCTCCGGGCAAGAATACTGGAGTGGGTTACCATGCCCCCCTTTAGGGGATCTTCCCTACCCAGGGATCGAACTGACTTCTCTTATGTCTCTTGTGTTGGCAGGTGAGTTCTTCACCACGCGTGCCACCTAGAAAGCTTCTCTAATCCCTAATTTCTTTATTTGTTGAAGAAATAACTACAGTACCTCTCTCATTGAGTCAGTTGAGAAGTAAATGAATGTAAAGTGCTAGAATAGTGTCTGACACATAGTAAATTATTAGTAGTAAGTAGTATTTACCACTGGAGTGACCTGGTTTTATCACTGAAAGTCCCAAGTTCTGGGAAATTGCTTGGTCCTGAGAAAACTGGGACATTTGGTCACCTTTAACTCTATTGTCGTATGCAATGTGTGTTTTTTCCCTCTATCAAATTCATACTACCCAATACCTACACAAATTAGCTCAACTTTTACAGAAATATCACAAGATACAACTTTTTTTCATAAACATAAAATCCATGCTGTTACCCCATTCCAACTGAGTGCCCCTCCCTGGGGCTGATAGGCATTCTTTGGCCATCAGAGCCTAATCTAGGATTTCCTCTGGTTTCCACCTGAACCAAGATCAAAGAGACACCCACCCCCAGCACTGCCAAGAAGGAGTCGGTGGTAGGAGAGAAGCGGGGGTGGGGGTCGAATAGGGCTAGACAAACATGCAAGGCAGAATGACTCCAGGACACTGGAGACTGGAAGTGCTTTGCTTCTAGAAGAAACACAAGGCAGTCTCCCCAGGACTGATGTGCTAGAATATAAGAGAGAAGTTGTCTTCCGCACTCACCAATCATTTCAACTTTAGTCCTGTAACAGACTAGCAGGATATATATCACTGGGGAGGTAGTGCAGCATATATTTCTCAAATCCCGCCACCCAAACTGCACCTACTCTGGGTGGGGGGTGTAGTTGTTTTTGTTTAGTCACTAAGTTGTATCCTACTCTTTGCAACCCCATAGACTGCAGTCCACCAGGCTCCTCTGTCTATGGGATTTCCCAGGCAAGAGTGCTGGAGTGAGCTGCCGTTTCCTTCTCCAGGGGATCTTCCTGACCTTGGGATTAGACCTGCATCTCTTGCACTGGCGGGCAGATTCTTGACCACTGAGCCACCAGGGAAACCCGGGGAAGAGTGTAGGAAGCTCTGAATCTACAAGGACAAAAGCTCCAGATTCTGGCTGGTTGGTGGGGAGAGGAGACAGGATTGTGTTGGAAAAATCAAATCTTGGGCTTAATCAAAGTTAATTTGATGTTGCAAGAAAGAGAGGCCTGAAAGTCAGGAGACAACGTGCTCATTCCATCTCTTTGATGAACTACCTCTAACCCTAAGCCATCCATTTCTCCCAGGGCCACCCTGCCCAACTTCAGGGGGTACATGTCATTCACAGAAACATGGGAATATGCCCCGTGGAGCTGGCAATTCTGAAACTGAGCAGGACCCTGAAGGGTCCTCCCAGGTACAAAAGCCCCCTGTGTTCCCTATTTCTTGTTTGTATGAGAAGGGCTTTTAAACAGGCAGTCCCAGGGAAACTGGGACAACCACACAACTAGGATATTGTGTAATTGAAGTTAAATTCTGCTGTCTTTAAAAATCAGAATAAGAGTAGCATCTTTAAAACTGCTAAGTCACTTCAGTCGTGTCCGACTTTGTGCGACCCCATAGACAGCAGCCCACCAGGCTCCCCCGTCCCTGGGATTCTCCAGGCAAGAACACTGGAGTGGGTTGCCATTTCCTTCTCCAATGCAGGAAAGTGAAAAGTGAAAGGAAAGTCGCTCAGTCGTGTCCGACCCTCAGCGGCCCCATGGACTGCAGCCTTCCAAGCTCCTCCGTCCATGGGATTTTCCAGGCAAAAGTACTGGAGTGGGGTGCCATTGCTTTCTCCATCTTTAAAACTAGAGTATTTTTAAATTTCCATTGCTTTAATTTGTTTTTAGCCACAATATTTTAAGCATTTTAAATTTTCAAATAATATTAAAGGCGATCAGGAGACTTTCATGTTTAGTTATAAGGGATGTAAGCTCACTGTGTTTCAGGAATTCTCTGCTATGATGGAAATAATAATAATTGAATCTTGGCATCATGGAATGAACATTGGGTTAGAAATCCAGAGTTCCGTGTCCACATCCTGCCTCTGGGATAATAGTATTTCATGTGTGAGCATTACTTCTGAGAAGCATAAGGTGCCACACAAAACAATATGTTATATAATTATTAGTGGAAGGAAAAGACAGTACAATCATTGCAGATAATTTCTGAAACTTGGGCCAAGAACCAGAGCCTGTTTGGTGCCGGCGATTTCAGAAATGAATCCAGCGCCAATGCTTGTGTGAAGGAAGGAGACTGATCCTCTGGATTTGCAGAGTCCTGGAAAATACCATCAGTGATGAAAAACATCTATTTGGATTAGGCAGCCTCCAATAAGTAGGCGGATTATCCAGCTTCCTTCGTTCAGAACTGATTGGACTTGTTTGACGACTTTGAAACTATCAGGAAGGAAGAAGGAGGGTTGTGCATGTTAAATCTAGTGCAAATATGAAACGTGCTGAGTTGGAGGATGGTGAGAAGAGCTTCTTTCTATGTATGTACGAAGGGTGACCGGGGAGTGGACGTGAATGGGGGCCGGGCAATTGTTTAGAGACAGGAGAAACCCATCTCTAGAAAATTAATTGTGGATGATCTTATAATTATGGGAGCTAGAGAACATGGTAGTTTGGGTAGAAAACATAAGAAAAAATGAAAAGGACTTAATTTTCTCCCTTCATCTTTCCTAGGCTACTAAGTATAGAAATTATGTAGAGCAGGCATCTACAAATGCTAACCTAGAACCCACTTCTCTTTTAAGAGTTCAGGGAGTCTATGAATTTGGGTGGGAAAAAATAACATCTTTATTTTTACTAACATGAAATATAGCATTTCCTTGAGTTACAAATGTGCTCAACAACCACATCCATATTCGTGATCCTGAGACTTGTCACCAATAGAAATCACAGGTGTTTTCAAATCACATTGTTGTGTTGTAGATATCATGAAATGTTTGTGTTCATCACGACTTTGAAATTAATGATAGAAATTAGACTCACTGCTAGACTTTGTTCCTTAATGCCCAAAGAGATACATATATTATTACTATTCTACATATTTCTATTTTGATTATGCTTCAAGGAACTGGTTTCTCCTGTAATCCTGTATATATTATTTTATACATTTGAAAGTGTTATTCTGAGTAGGGGTCCAGGGGTTTCACCAGAGCTAAGGGCTCTGTCCCTGGAGCTCTGCTTTGGTCACTGTCTTGTGGAGTAGCCCGTCACCTCCCACTGCCCCCGTGTGCTCCACACACCTTTAAGGGAGCTCCGTATAAAATGGGCAAGTGTCTCAGAGAGTGTGATAAAGGAGTATTTCAGCATTGTCTTAACTAGGTAAAAATATTTGTTCTAGTTCCTGTGTGTGGAAAAGAACTGGAAAATAATGAACAAAACTGAAATTATGTTTACTTTTGGTGTGGCTATATTATCTTTTCAATGTGCTAAGTCGCTTCAGTCATGTCAGACTTTGCGACCCCATGGACCGTAGCCCACCAGGCTTCTCTGTCCATGGGATTCTCTAGGCAAGAATACTGGAGTGGATTGCCATTCCCTTCTCCAGGGGATCTTCCTGACCCAGGGATCGAACCCATGTCTCTTATGTCTCCTGCACTGGCAGGCAGGTTCTTTACCACTAGCACCACCTGGGAACTCCATCTTTTCAATATCAGTTCTTAAAAGAGCACTTCTGATCTTTTTCACTGAAGCAATATACCTTCGTTGTTGAAAAGTTTAAAAATATTGAGAAGTTAAAAAGGAAAAATGCTCACTCTCCCTTAACCAGTTAAAAGCATGCTGAACTTTTATGTAGATTTTTAAAGTATGGTATGCTGCTGCTGCTGCTGCTAAGTCACTTCAGTCGTGTCCGACTCTGTGTGACCCCATAAACGGCAGCCCACCAGGCTCCCCCATCCCTGGGATTCTCCAGGCAAGAATACTGGCTGTGGTTGCCATTTCCTTCTCCAATGCATGAAAGAGAAAAGTGAAAGTGAAGTCGCTCAGTCTGTCCGACTGTTAGTGACCCCATGGACTGCAGCCCACCAGGCTACTCCGTCCATTGGATTTTCCAGGCAAGAGTACTGGGGTGGGGTATGGTATAAAGCTGTATATTATGATGTGGAAAGATTTCTATTAAATGAAAAAGCGAGAACTGTACCTAAGAGATTCTGTGGTTGTTTTTTTTTTTTTTTCCTTTAGAAGGATGTATAGATACATATGCAGATAACTGCCTAGGGGGCCATACATCAAACAAGCATTGGTGTTAACAGTTTTGTGATTGTGTGTTAATATTAGTCAATACCAATTCTGTTAAAGGAAATCCTTCAAGGAAAAGCACGGTGTTGATGCTAGGATTAGCAGCTTAAGGGTGTCCCAGACATACCCTGTGGCAGCCTATAGAGGTGGCTCCATGCAGCAGATGGCTGGTGCCTGGGGGAGGGGGGGTTGGCCCTCTAGGCATCCCCAGGGAGCCCTCTGGGCCAGGGCCTCAGCTTTACAGGCTGCTGCTGCAAAGTCACTTCAGTCGTGTCCGACTCTGTGTGACCCCATAGACGGCAGCCCTCCAGGCTCCCCCGTCCCTGGGATTCTCCAGGCGAGAACACTGGGCTAGAAGGTGCAATTTGGTTTCTACACCCAGAAGATATTTGTTTCTGGGGAAATGATTACAGTCCCAAGAAGCAAATGGATAAACCAGAATTCAAATGTTTGAATCAGAATGATTATCACCTGCCTTGCAGGGTGTGTGACAAAGAAACAGGAGAATGTACTCAAAGCTCTTAGCAGAGGGCACAGCATATGCGAAGCCCTCAGTAAAAGGGAGCCATTGTTATGAGGTTCCCCAGAAGATTTACCTCTAGGGGAGGTTAAGCTGGTCAGTAACCAAGAAGGCCTCCCCATGCCGAGAACACTGCTAAGAGCTTTAAGTACAGCTTCCCATTTCATCTTCATATACCCTGCAAGACAGGTGTTCCTATTCCCACTTTACAGACGAGGGATTGGGGCATAAAATGGTGAAGAAACTGAACTGTGATAAAGCTAAGATTTGAGTTCCACTCTGCTGTCTTCTAGAGAAGGAAATGGCAACACACTCCAGTATTCTTGCCCGGGAAATCCCATGAACAGAGGAGCCTGGCAGGCTACAGTTCATGGGGTTGCAAGAGTTGGACACGACTTAATAACTAAACCATCACTGCTGTCAGTTTAGCCAGCATTGCCTTTGAGTATAGCTTGGTGAGCATGAGCTTGGAGCATGGGTGTTAGCTGGATGGTCTTAATGGCAGTATTGTGCAGTTGTGAATGCCAGATATCTCCATGCCTACTAGCCAGATATGGCTTTAGGTGGGTCACTTAACAGCTCTGTTCCTCAGTTCCCTAATTTGTAGAATGGGGATATTATTAATGCCTACTTCCTAGGGTTGTTGTAAGATTAAATGCTTTTAAATCGTGACTGACACTTGTACTATTCTCTTAACGTTAGCCGTTGATGTGACTGTGGTTGTAGTTGTGACCTGCCTCCACAGCCAATCTCCAGGTTGTGGGTCTGGGCACCACATCCCCCACATCATACTGTAGCTATAAACTGACTCTCTGGCAAACTTTCACGGGTGCCTTATACAGACTTCGCCAGTTCTGAGCACATTCTTTCTTTAGCCCAAGTCCCATGAAATATAAACAGTGTAAGCTTCCTCAGTTACACCCACAATTAAATTGGTTCTCTCAAAGTCACCCTCCACCCACCCCTAGGTTATTTTGATTGGATTTTGGGTATGTGTTCACAAATTCTCTTGGGTTTTTTAAAATTTATTTTTAAGAGCAGTTTGGGTTCACAACAAAACTAAGGAAAGTACAGAGAATCTCTATATATTCCCTCCCCCCACACACATGCACAGCCTACCCCAACATCAATATTCTACACCAGCCCCCAGGGTGGTGCTTTTTTTTACTAGTGACATATATGATGTGGAAAGATTTCTATTAAATGAAAAAGCAATAACTGTACCTAAGAGATTCTGTTTTTTTTTTCCTTAAAAGGATGTATAGATACATATGCAGACATTATGTCATCGACATAATCACCTGAGTTCATAGATTGCATTATGGTTCATCCTTGGTGGTGTACATTCCATGGCTTAGACAAAGGCATGATGACATGTGTCCACCATTTTAGTATCACACAGAGTATTTTCACTGGCCCCAAAGTTCTCTGTGCTCTGCCTCTTCATACCTCCTACCCTCTTGGAGGAGCATCTTAAAAACAGCAACTCTCATTCCTAAAACCTAGATCCAGTCCTTTTTTCATTCTCAGAGTGTGGCGGTCAGCCCATTAAACTAAGTACACATCCTCTCACCATCCCAGAGTCCTGGTTCATCCATTCCCCAGGGGACTGTGAGTCCCCCTGACAGTTACAGGTGTGAACTGAGTGTGTGTGGGTTTGGACCCATAGAGAACAGGTGTGTACTTTTTGGCCGTAGCCACTCAGAGGTTGGTCCACCTGGGCTCCAGGCAGGGGCTGGGGCTGGTGAGACTAAGGTGTCCCTGGCCAGCCAGGACCAGGCTCTCTGGTCTCCACGAGGGCCTGTCCTTGTCCTGGACTCTGACAACCGCAGTTCTCCCGTCACGTCTGCAGCAGGACCCAGGTGTGGGGCTGAGTGTGGTCTGCTGTGGGCTTGTTGGGACTTGAAAGAGCTGGAGACTTGTCCCTTCCCTCACCTGGACCTCACTGGGGGCCTTGGAGGGCTTGATGCGGTGCTGTTTTCATTCCTGCCCTTTATTCCAAGACAATGGCTTTCTTGTCAACAAGAGAAATTCTTCATTATTGGAAGACATGTCTCGGATAAGAATGTTTCCATGAAAGCCTTCCCGTCCACCTCTGACCTCCCAAACAAAGGACGCTGTCCGCCCCCTCCCACTGTACCCTCGGGGTACACCCAGGCCGCCCTCACCATGTTGGCTATATCCAAGACCCACCCATTTCCTTAACATTTTGCTTTAAATGTGCTCTCTTTTTTCTTAAGTAAATTAACTTTTCTAGGAAATTTATATCAGAAATGTCTGTGAAATTGCAGATTTAATCAGTTGTGTTTTCTTAATATACATTAAAGTAAACACATAAGTATTAAATATTTAATAATTTTTCTGTGGATCACCTAAAACTAACCCTGCCAACCCTGCCCTGGAAAAGCCCAACAGGGTCTGTGAACTCTTCAGGAGATCCCCCAGGTCTCCTGTGTTGCCACTGTTGACTTCCCTCCCTAAGACCCCAGGGTCTGTGCCCTCATGGGCAGGTGCCACAGGAAGGAATGGGTCTGCTCCACTTGGATGCCCCACCTCAGAAGTTCCATGGCCAGATGCCCTCCTCCATTCAAATTTGGATCTCCTTCCTGTCTGGTAGAGACTCACTCTTTTCTCTATCAGTGGTGAAAATAGGGTGTGGGTTCTAATCAGCTCTCTTCTCTGGGGAAAGATGAGGCCAGACACAACCCTGGAAAAGGGGGCCTCAAAGGCAGGTGGAAGTTGGTGGCAGCTGTGGGTAGAGGATGGCAGCTGTGGAGGACTGGCGGACTGAGGACATTTGCCTCTTTTTACAAAGAATTGGAGGCGGAAGATGGATGTGGAAACAGGGCTGTGTGGGTCCTGACTCCATCAATTACCAGATATATCTGTTGTTGTTATTAAGTCGTGTCTGACTTTTTGAGACCCCATGAGTTGCAGCACGCCAGGCTTCCCTGTCCTTCAGTATCTCCTGGAGCTAGCTCAAACTTCTGTCCATTGAGTTGGTGATACTCTCCAGCATCTCATCCTCTGCCACCCGTTTCTCCAGCTATATAACCTGGGGCAAATCCACGTACCTTCCTGCACCTCAGTTATTCCCGGTAGAATGAGAATGATGATATTTAGTTACACTGTCTTATCTGCTGTCTAGGCTGTGATAAGAATTGAATGGAAAATATTACTGCTCTGAAAACTTTAAGGCGAGGTCTTCAACTCTGGATGCACTTAGGAATAACCTGGGGGAGCTTTTAAAAAACAAGAGTAGGGACGTCCCTGTTTTCTTGTTTAATGTCTGTTTCTTTCAGCTAGAATAAGAGACATTGCTGTGTTTTTCCCTAATCATTTGCCATCACCTGAATGTACAGTGAGTAAGATTCTGCGCTTCCATTGCAGAGGACATGGGTTTGATCCTTGATCAGGGAGCTAAGATCCCGAATGCCGTGCAACATGGCCAAAAGAAAAAAAAAAAAAAAAAGAGTAAGAACTAATGCTGCTGCTGCTGAGTCACTTCAGTCGTGTCCGACTCTGTGTGACCCCGTAGACAGAAGCCCACCAGGCTCCCCTGTCCCTGGGATTCTCCAGCCAAGAACACTGGAGTGGGTTGCCATTTCCTTCTCCAATGCATGAAAGTGAAAAGTGAAAGGAAAGTCGCTCAGTTGTGTCTGACTCTTTGTGACCCCATGGACTGCAGCCTAGCAGGCTCCTCTGTCCATGGGATTTTCTAGGCAAGAGTACTCGGGTGGGGGTGCCGTCGCCTTCTCCGCAGTAAGACCCAAACCCAGAGATACTGATTTAATTTAATTTAATTTGTCTTGGTTAGGTCTTGAACATCTATATTTTTAAATGTGTTTCTGGTGATTCTTATGTGTAGCCAAGATTGAGAACCACTTCCCTAGGGTTGTGATGTTCAAATAGGTGTACCATTTAAACTTAAATTAATTAGAACTGAGGAAAATTAAGCAAAATTTTTAATTAAGTGAAATTCCTTAGTGACACCAGCCACATTTTAAGTACTTCATAACCACACGTGGCCAGTATCTGCCATATTGGAGAGTGTAGATTTCCATCATCACAGAGAATTCCACTGCCTCCTAAAGTGTGGTCTGTGAACCAGCAGCTTCGGCATCACTAAGAGCTTGTCAGAAATGCCAATCTCAGGCCCATGCCCAGCCTACAGATTCAGAATCTGGATTTTAACAAAATGGAACAAAATCTCTAGGGTTTCATTAAAGTTTGTGAAACACTGCTCTGAAGCATACACTCTACTTGTTCATTTATTCAACCAATATTTATTAAATGCTGAGCATGTCCCAGGTGATGGCAAATGATTAGGGAAAAACACAGCAATGTCTGTTATTCTAGCTGAAAGAAACAGACATTAAACAAGAAAACAATTAGGCAAACTCATTTCAGAGTGAGATAATACAGGGGAATATGCTAGAAAAGCACCCTGTGCTGACTACGGCTAATCTGTATTAAAGGGGAGCATCAGAGAGTGTCACTTGAAGGAGGGGACACTTGAGTGGAACTTGAATGACATAGACCTGGCCAAGGAAAGATGTGGGGGTGGTATATTCTGGACAGAGATGAAACAAATAAAAAATGCTTTGAAGATAGTAGCATTTAACATATAAAAATATACAAACTCCTACTATATAGCACAGGGAACTCTGCTCAGTGCTATGTGGCAACCTGGATGGTAGAGGAGTTTGAGGGAGAATGGGTATATGTATACATATATAGGACCTAATCCCTTCACTGAAACTATCACAACATTGTTAATTGGCTATGAGTGAGTGACAGTTGCTCAGTTGTGTCCAACTCTTTGCGACCCCACAGACCATACAGCCCATGGAATTCTCCAGGCCAGAATACTGGAGTGGGTAGCCTTTCCCTTCTCCAGGGGATCTTCCCAACCCAAGGATCGAACCCAGGTCTCCCGCATTGCAAGCAGATTCTTTATCAGCTGAGCCACAAAGAAAGCTATATCTCAATACAAAATGAAAGGCAAATAATAATAATAATAATAAATGCCTACTTAAATTTAAATTTCAGTTAAATCATGACTAATTTTTAGTAGGAGTATATCCCAAATATTCCATGGGACAAACTTACACTAAAAAAAAAATTGTGATTTAGCTGAAATTATTTTTCTTTAATAAAACTAGAGCTTGGACTGCTGGTTGACCTGGTCTTTTAAATAACTGGTCTTTTAAATAATTTTTATTGAGTTAGTTACTTTTGGCTGTGCTGGCTCCTCTTTGCTGCGTGGGCTTTTCTCTGCTTGTGGTACGCTTGCTTCTTATTGCAGTGGCTTCTCTTGTGGAGCAGGGACTCTAGGGTACATGGGCTTCGGCTTAGTTGATGTGAGGTATGTAGGATCTTCCCAGCCCAGGGATTGAACCCGTGTCTCTTACATTACCACTGAGCCACCAGGGAAGCCCTGCATCCTGTAGTTTATGGGGACTCTTCCTGAGAGAGGACCAAGAGGGCAGCAGAGCCGGAGGGACCTGAGGAGGTGCAGTGTGATGAGTGTGGGGAGCAGGGCACCACGAGGCGGGGTAGGACAGACAGCAGGGCCAAAGCTTGGGCTACACGAAGGCAAGTTTAAAAAAATGGACACTGAAGGACGTACTGACCACTGCGGTTCTTCCCCTCAGTGACGTCATCGGTTTTACCTTCCTGCGACCGTGCGGTTTCTGGGAAGGGTTTCTTGGAAGATGAACAATTGTCTGGGCTGTTATACTTGGGTGGTGCCTGGGGAGACCTCAGACCACTGGTTGACCTGCCTGAGCATAGCGTGAGGTATATATTGTTTGGTCTGAGCTGTTAAGTGCTTCTTTCCCTGTTTGTTTGTTTAATTCCTGTGCTTTTGTATGTGATCTCCTATAAATCTCCCTCTCCTTAAGGGTTGTGTTTGACAACTTCATTTCCCCCCAACTGGAGACATTTCCCCTGCTAAGGGTCAAAAAGACTAATTACTCTAAACTGAGTATTGAAGACACCCTCAGGCTCACACAGGACCCAGAAGTGCCTGATCTTGGACATGTTAACAGAAGAACGTGATGAGAGCAGAACTGTGCACAGGAGCAGTGACGTTCTCCCAAGTCCGACTCTATTCCTGTTCGAGAATAAACTCCTGACCTCCATAGCCAAAAATTTGTGGCACCTCATGGTAGAAGAGGCCGTGAGAGAGATTCTCTTCAGACAGAAACCTAGGCCCTGGGAAGAGCATGATTTGCCAAGCGATCCAAAATTGATGATGGAGCTTGGACCAGAACTTACAGCCCCTGACTCCCTATTCAGTGCTCCTTCTACCCAAGTTGGGCTTGATGTCAAAGGATGGGGGGTGAGAAAGGGAGAATTGTGGAAAGAGCTAAGAAAGGCAGCAAAACATCAACTGAGTCTCATAAAGTTCTTCAGTGCTTACAAAATACTTCTCTACATGATCTCATTTGAGGTAGCTATCATTTCCATTTTGCAAGTGAGGCACCTGGAGCTCAGAGAAGTTAAGTGACTTCTCCAAGGTCACACAGCTTTTAAATGGCAGAACCAGGAATCAGACCAAGATCTTCAGGCTCTGTGGTCTGTTTCCACCATAACCTGGGGAAAATGGACAAGGAGAAAGTAACACCCTGGGTACTGTTGCTTTCAGAGATGAAGGGCAGGCAGGTGGAGGGGAAAGCGGCCAGAGAAATTGGGAAGAAGACTCCCTGGAGCCAGGTTGGGCATTTTCCATGCATAAGCTCCTTCCATCATCAGTCACCAAAAGCAGGGCACAGAGTCAAAATGTTGGCAGTTACTGGGTCTGACCATTCTTTAGCTTCAGTCCTTGAATATAATTCAGCCTTGGGAACTTGAGAAACACTCAGGGTAGCCAGTGGTGTAAGCTAATCAAATTCACGAGAAGGTATCATCACCTGCACTTTACAGATGAGAAACTTAGATTCAGAAAGGTTAGTTAAGTGGCCATCCAGCTGGTTAGTGACAGAGTTAGGACATGAATCCAGATCTGCCTGACCCCAGAGCCTCAGCAGGTCCCCTCTGGGGTTTTCAGTGAGTAGAAGTCTGTGGGATGAAATTGGACATGCGGGAGGCATGGAGAAGATGCAAGCAAAAAGGATCAAAAAGGCTTACAGGTCCCGCGAATGACCTGGGGGTAAGGGTGCTCCTTGTGACTCTCCTCTCTGCTCTGTAGGCAGATATTGTCCAAGAAGCATTAGCCAAATCCTCTCATCTTTTTATAGCCTATAGATCCCTCCCAGCATCAGAGTCTTTTCCAATGAGTCAACTCTTCTCATGAGGTGGCCAAAGTACTGGATTCTAATGTTATAATGAAATGTAAAAGAAAATCTATTGTTAATAATACCCTGCACCTACTGAACACTGTTTCAAGTATTAAATCTTTGTATAAAATATTTTTTATAAATCTTTGTAACATATGAGCTTTTACTTTTATTATCCCAGATTAGGGATAAGAGAAAAATTAAGTAACTTGCCCAGGGTTATACAGCTGGTAATCAATGGATACCAAAACCATTAGCTACTATCAGTCTGCTTTATATCAAGCAGAAATTAAAAAGAAGGGAAAAGATACAATTAACATAAATGTAGCTATTAGAGGCCTCTTCTGCAAACGACCATCATAACTAAGTTGATCATCATAACTCCTTCTTCCATCATTTATTCTGTGTTTCTCCTACCCTCTGTTGGGCAGGGCTCAATGCTTGGTAGGGAGACTCAAAACTGTATTCCTGTAAGACTTGCATTCTTGGCAGTCCTGTCCTTATTGGATTGCTGTACTTTCCTATTAACTGAGTCTTTGGGACAAGAGCACACTAAGACGTACCTCCCTGAGTCCTTGGATTCCTCTTTCCTCCACTAAGTAGCAGAGCCATTTTCCCCTTGGTAATCACATCATTCACGGGACTGTCAGAGCTGGGGCTGCTGTAACCAAGTACCACAGCCTGAGTGCCTTACACAACAGGCATTTGTTTCTCACAGTTCTGGGGCTGGAACTCTGAGATCAGGGTGTCAGTATGGCTGGATTCTGGTGAGAGCTCTCTTCCTGGCTCACAGATGGCTGCCTTCTTGCTGTATTCTCACATGAGAGAGAGCGCAACAGAGAGACAGAGAGAGAGAAAGGGCGCTAGACACTTCTCCTAAGGACGCTAATCCATCACGGGGCTCCACCCTCATGACCTCGTCTGAAAGCCTCACCTCCCCGTACGGTAACACTGGGACTTTTACCAGTCGATCTGGGGGTAACATAAATATTCAGCTCATAAAAGTGACACCCTCTCCCCTTCTCCGCCTGTTGATTCAGCAGCCTGGGGGGTCCCAGATGGGCAAGGGGCAGCCTCATCTCCAGCTGAATGGAGCCATAATAGTGTCTCCTGGCCCAAACATCTCTCCAGTGGTCACTAGGACCTCTGGACCCACTGAGCCTCTGGCAAGGAAAGCAAAAAATAAAATAAAATAAAATAAATCTTTCAGTGAATCATTAGCGGTCATAGTGGGAGAAGCCACCCGTACCTCCTCTCCTTAGTTCCTGGCCCGGCGCATTCTGGCAGTGCCTAGGTCCAGGAGTGGTAGTGCTAGAAGCCCTGCAGGCAAGGAAGGCAAATCCAGACCCAGAACACGTGTCTGTCCCTGTGAGGACCGGCTGCTGTCCGCACATCCCAGACTCCCTGCAAACAAGACATTATTGTTTTGCCTCTCAGGATGCGACCCTCCCCTTGAAGAAGCGCCCTCTGCTGGCCCTTCCTACGATCTGCGGCCACGGGCAACCTCTTCTAATTGGCATCTATCAGTCTTGGTTCCTTATGCTTTTATTTGAGGAACCTTTCTCCTTTTATTTGAGGAGTTGCGATGCCTCCTGGTTTCGCTGATGGAGGTGTTTGTGGTTCTGCTTCTCATCCCCCTTGTGTTTTTGTAGGATTTCTGAGAGGAGTGGAGAAAAGCGGCAACCGTACTGTAATCTGGTAAAATTTTAAACTTATGACAATTCCGAATGTTAATATTATTGGATTGCATTTTAATATTAATTCTGGTGTACTTTCTGACATTCTTATATGAGTTTAGAAAATTTGGCTGGATATAATACTAATATTTACCCCTTGACCCGCTCCTCACTTTGCCTGAAATTGTGTGCATGAATGCTCATCTGTGTCCAAGTCTTTGAGACCCCAAAGAGTACTGCAGCCCGCCAGGCTCCTCTGTCCATAGAGTTTTCCAGGCAAGAATACTGGAGTGGGTTGCCATTTCCTACTCCAGGGAATCTTCCCGACCCAGGGATCAAATCTGCATCTCTTGTGTCTATTGCATTGACAGGTGGATTCTTTACCATTGAGCCACCTGGCAAGGCTTTGCCCCTGAGATTGCTTGGGGACAAAGAAAAAAATGATTAAAATGGGGACAATTAGAAAGGCCCTAATATGTTTTTCATGAGGTATATCAATAATGAGGTAGGCAATTCCTAGATGAGGAGCCAGCTCATTCTTTGTTATGAGGCTGTCCTGTGCGCTGTAAGATGGCAAGGTCACCATGTCTGCCCAGAAACCTCAGAAGGCTAAGTGAGTATTAGCTCCAATACCTGCCACCCCAGTCTTAGTCAGTGATGGAAAAACCACCTCAAAACTGTCTCAATTGGCCATTCAAGTTTGATAGTATGAGACTGGTTGATGATAAGCAATGCATCGTAAAACTTTCAGATGGAAAGGAGAGTGTTTTGTGGACCGTTTATTTGTGGGTATATGTGTGTGGCAGTTTTAAGTTATTAGTTCTTTTTTTTTTTTTTCCAGGATTGTTAAAATTTTATTAGTAGCATTTATCTGGTTTTTAGAGATGCTGAGAGGTTTGAAAATTGTCTTCTTCAGAACGTGGTGCCAGNCCCCCAGGTCTCCTGTGTTGCCACTGTTGACTTCCCTCCCTAAGACCCCAGGGTCTGTGCCCTCATGGGCAGGTGCCACAGGAAGGAATGGGTCTGCTCCACTTGGATGCCCCACCTCAGAAGTTCCATGGCCAGATGCCCTCCTCCATTCAAATTTGAATCTCCTTCCTGTCTGGTAGAGACTCACTCTTTTCTCTATCAGTGGTGAAAATAGGGTGTGGGTTCTAATCAGCTCTCTTCTCTGGGGAAAGATGAGGCCAGACACAACCCTGGAAAAGGGGGCCTCAAAGGCAGGTGGAAGTTGGTGGCAGCTGTGGGTAGAGGATGGCAGCTGTGGAGGACTGGCGGACTGAGGACATTTGCCTCTTTTTACAAAGAATTGGAGGCGGAAGATGGATGTGGAAACAGGGCTGTGTGGGTCCTGACTCCATCAATTACCAGATATATCTGTTGTTGTTATTAAGTCGTGTCTGACTTTTTGAGACCCCATGAGTTGCAGCACGCCAGGCTTCCCTGTCCTTCAGTATCTCCTGGAGCTAGCTCAAACTTCTGTCCATTGAGTTGGTGATACTCTCCAGCATCTCATCCTCTGCCACCCGTTTCTCCAGCTATATAACCTGGGGCAAATCCACGTACCTTGCTGCACCTCAGTTATTCCCGGTAGAATGAGAATGATGATATTTAGTTACACTGTCTTATCTGCTGTCTAGGCTGTGATAAGAATTGAATGGAAAATATTACTGCTCTGAAAACTTTAAGGCGAGGTCTTCAACTCTGGATGCACTTAGGAATAACCTGGGGGAGCTTTTAAAAAACAAGAGTAGGGACGTCCCTGTTTTCTTGTTTAATGTCTGTTTCTTTCAGCTAGAATAAGAGACATTGCTGTGTTTTTCCCTAATCATTTGCCATCACCTGAATGTACAGTGAGTAAGATTCTGCGCTTCCATTGCAGAGGACATGGGTTTGATCCTTGATCAGGGAGCTAAGATCCCGAATGCCGTGCAACATGGCCAAAAGAAAAAAAAAAAAAAAAAAAGAGTAAGAACTAATGCTGCTGCTGCTGAGTCACTTCAGTCGTGTCCGACTCTGTGTGACCCCGTAGACAGAAGCCCACCAGGCTCCCCTGTCCCTGGGATTCTCCAGCCAAGAACACTGGAGTGGGTTGCCATTTCCTTCTCCAATGCATGAAAGTGAAAAGTGAAAGGAAAGTC
The DNA here is from genome assembly GCA_006410675.1 of Oreotragus oreotragus. NCBI lineage: Eukaryota > Metazoa > Chordata > Mammalia > Artiodactyla > Bovidae > Oreotragus > Oreotragus oreotragus. The sequence continues at coordinate 94,612 of SJYX01021566.1, read as the reverse complement.
GCTCAGTTGTGTCTGACTCTTTGTGACCCCATGGACTGCAGCCTAGCAGGCTCCTCTGTCCATGGGATTTTCTAGGCAAAAGTACTCGGGTGGGGGTGCCGTCGCCTTCTCCGCAGTAAGACCCAAACCCAGAGATACTGATTTAATTTAATTTAATTTGTCTTGGTTAGGTCTTGAACATCTATATTTTTAAATGTGTTTCTGGTGATTCTTATGTGTAGCCAAGATTGAGAACCACTTCCCTAGGGTTGTGATGTTCAAATAGGTGTACCATTTAAACTTAAATTAATTAGAACTGAGGAAAATTAAGCAAAATTTTTAATTAAGTGAAATTCCTTAGTGACACCAGCCACATTTTAAGTACTTCATAACCACACGTGGCCAGTATCTGCCATATTGGAGAGTGTAGATTTCCATCATCACAGAGAATTCCACTGCCTCCTAAAGTGTGGTCTGTGAACCAGCAGCTTCGGCATCACTGAGAGCTTGTCAGAAATGCCAGTCTCAGGCCCATGCCCAGCCTACAGATTCAGAATCTGGATTTTAACAAAATGGAACAAAATCTCTAGGGTTTCATTAAAGTTTGTGAAACACTGCTCTGAAGCATACACTCTACTTGTTCATTTATTCAACCAATATTTATTAAATGCTGAGCATGTCCCAGGTGATGGCAAATGATTAGGGAAAAACACAGCAATGTCTGTTATTCTAGCTGAAAGAAACAGACATTAAACAAGAAAACAATTAGGCAAACTCATTTCAGAGTGAGATAATACAGGGGAATATGCTAGAAAAGCACCCTGTGCTGACTACGGCTAATCTGTATTAAAGGGGAGCATCAGAGAGTGTCACTTGAAGGAGGGGACACTTGAGTGGAACTTGAATGACATAGACCTGGCCAAGGAAAGATGTGGGGGTGGTATATTCTGGACAGAGATGAAACAAATAAAAAATGCTTTGAAGATAGTAGCATTTAACATATAAAAATATACAAACTCCTACTATATAGCACAGGGAACTCTGCTCAGTGCTATGTGGCAACCTGGATGGTAGAGGAGTTTGAGGGAGAATGGGTATATGTATACATATATAGGACCTAATCCCTTCACTGAAACTATCACAACATTGTTAATTGGCTATGAGTGAGTGACAGTTGCTCAGTTGTGTCCAACTCTTTGCGACCCCACAGACCATACAGCCCATGGAATTCTCCAGGCCAGAATACTGGAGTGGGTAGCCTTTCCCTTCTCCAGGGGATCTTCCCAACCCAAGGATCGAACCCAGGTCTCCCGCATTGCAAGCAGATTCTTTATCAGCTGAGCCACAAAGAAAGCTATATCTCAATACAAAATGAAAGGCAAATAATAATAATAATAATAAATGCCTACTTAAATTTAAATTTCAGTTAAATCATGACTAATTTTTAGTAGGAGTATATCCCAAATATTCCATGGGACAAACTTACACTAAAAAAAAAATTGTGATTTAGCTGAAATTATTTTTCTTTAATAAAACTAGAGCTTGGACTGCTGGTTGACCTGGTCTTTTAAATAACTGGTCTTTTAAATAATTTTTATTGAGTTAGTTACTTTTGGCTGTGCTGGCTCCTCTTTGCTGCGTGGGCTTTTCTCTGCTTGTGGTACGCTTGCTTCTTATTGCAGTGGCTTCTCTTGTGGAGCAGGGACTCTAGGGTACATGGGCTTCGGCTTAGTTGATGTGAGGTATGTAGGATCTTCCCAGCCCAGGGATTGAACCCGTGTCTCTTACATTACCACTGAGCCACCAGGGAAGCCCTGCATCCTGTAGTTTATGGGGACTCTTCCTGAGAGAGGACCAAGAGGGCAGCAGAGCCGGAGGGACCTGAGGAGGTGCAGTGTGATGAGTGTGGGGAGCAGGGCACCACGAGGCGGGGTAGGACAGACAGCAGGGCCAAAGCTTGGGCTACACGAAGGCAAGTTTAAAAAAATGGACACTGAAGGACGTACTGACCACTGCGGTTCTTCCCCTCAGTGACGTCATCGGTTTTACCTTCCTGCGACCGTGCGGTTTCTGGGAAGGGTTTCTTGGAAGATGAACAATTGTCTGGGCTGTTATACTTGGGTGGTGCCTGGGGAGACCTCAGACCACTGGTTGACCTGCCTGAGCATAGCGTGAGGTATATATTGTTTGGTCTGAGCTGTTAAGTGCTTCTTTCCCTGTTTGTTTGTTTAATTCCTGTGCTTTTGTATGTGATCTCCTATAAATCTCCCTCTCCTTAAGGGTTGTGTTTGACAACTTCATTTCCCCCCAACTGGAGACATTTCCCCTGCTAAGGGTCAAAAAGACTAATTACTCTAAACTGAGTATTGAAGACACCCTCAGGCTCACACAGGACCCAGAAGTGCCTGATCTTGGACATGTTAACAGAAGAACGTGATGAGAGCAGAACTGTGCACAGGAGCAGTGACGTTCTCCCAAGTCCGACTCTATTCCTGTTCGAGAATAAACTCCTGACCTCCATAGCCAAAAATTTGTGGCACCTCATGGTAGAAGAGGCCGTGAGAGAGATTCTCTTCAGACAGAAACCTAGGCCCTGGGAAGAGCATGATTTGCCAAGCGATCCAAAATTGATGATGGAGCTTGGACCAGAACTTACAGCCCCTGACTCCCTATTCAGTGCTCCTTCTACCCAAGTTGGGCTTGATGTCAAAGGATGGGGGGTGAGAAAGGGAGAATTGTGGAAAGAGCTAAGAAAGGCAGCAAAACATCAACTGAGTCTCATAAAGTTCTTCAGTGCTTACAAAATACTTCTCTACATGATCTCATTTGAGGTAGCTATCATTTCCATTTTGCAAGTGAGGCACCTGGAGCTCAGAGAAGTTAAGTGACTTCTCCAAGGTCACACAGCTTTTAAATGGCAGAACCAGGAATCAGACCAAGATCTTCAGGCTCTGTGGTCTGTTTCCACCATAACCTGGGGAAAATGGACAAGGAGAAAGTAACACCCTGGGTACTGTTGCTTTCAGAGATGAAGGGCAGGCAGGTGGAGGGGAAAGCGGCCAGAGAAATTGGGAAGAAGACTCCCTGGAGCCAGGTTGGGCATTTTCCATGCATAAGCTCCTTCCATCATCAGTCACCAAAAGCAGGGCACAGAGTCAAAATGTTGGCAGTTACTGGGTCTGACCATTCTTTAGCTTCAGTCCTTGAATATAATTCAGCCTTGGGAACTTGAGAAACACTCAGGGTAGCCAGTGGTGTAAGCTAATCAAATTCACGAGAAGGTATCATCACCTGCACTTTACAGATGAGAAACTTAGATTCAGAAAGGTTAGTTAAGTGGCCATCCAGCTGGTTAGTGACAGAGTTAGGACATGAATCCAGATCTGCCTGACCCCAGAGCCTCAGCAGGTCCCCTCTGGGGTTTTCAGTGAGTAGAAGTCTGTGGGATGAAATTGGACATGCGGGAGGCATGGAGAAGATGCAAGCAAAAAGGATCAAGAAGGCTTACAGGTCCCGCGAATGACCTGGGGGGTAAGGGTGCTCCTTGTGACTCTCCTCTCTGCTCTGTAGGCAGATATTGTCCAAGAAGCATTAGCCAAATCCTCTCATCTTTTTATAGCCTATAGATTTGCTTGGGGACTCTACCTGTATTTCTCTGCCCTTAAAACTGCAGTATTTGCCACCTCCCCCCCTTCTCTGGCCACCTCTCATAAGGCCTGCCTCCCTCTGAGCTGCACCCCACCCCCAGCGCAGGACCACCAGCATTAGGCAGGAAACAGAGCTGGATTACCTTGTTTTCATGCAGGAACTTGTCCCATCTTCTCTTGCCCCTCTCCCCCACCCCTAGTCTCCTAATTTTGTTTCCAAAATAATTTGAGGTTTTTCCCTAACTGAGGGTCCCTGATCGAATACCAGTGGGGAAATTCCTACCAAGGCTCCCCTGCCTTTTCTATTTAACCATCTCGTTTTTTTCTGAGGCAGCATCACTGATAAGGTTATCATTTTCCCCAGTACTTAATTCAGTGCCTGACACATAGTAGGTTCACAGTAAATCTTTCTGCCCTGAACTGACAGCAAAAGGAAGAGGTGGGATTATTACGAGGGGCCATCATTGCTAATGTTTCCCTGTTTAGATATCTTTTGTGGCTAATGAATCTCTCAAGTGTGGCATCTGGGACATTCCTCAGCAGCCTCACCATTAGATGAGTCACTGGATGACCCTGCTGTCCTCTGGGGGAATGCTGGGAGTCGGCACATCTGTTCTGGGGTGATCAGGGTTCCCATGTGGTCAGTGCAGTGTCCTCCCCATCCGCCAACTGCCACGTTGCTTCTCCTCACCTTCAGCCAGGATCTACAACGCCCCCCCAAAATCGATGGAAGTTTAAGTCCAACGGGACATAAAAATGTACTCAGAAAATGAAAGCAATACTTACTCCTGGCAATAAAAGACCAACATTTAGGATGTGTGGATGGTGGCTGTGTGGGGATTATTTGTATTGTTTTTGCAAAATTTCTGTTCATCTGAAAATATATCAAGATAAAATGTTAAGTAGATAGGTAAACAAAATGGTTTGCAACCAGGTTGAGTAAGTGAGTTGGAACATGGAGCCAGTAGAGGCCAGAAGTGGGATGGTTAAAGTTAGAGCTTTGGGGTCAGGGACTTTCCTGATAGCTCAGTTGGTGAAGAATCCACCTGCAATGCAAGAGACAATGGTTGGATTCTTGGGTCGGGAAGATCTTCTGGAGAAGGGATAGTCTACCCACTCCAGTATTCTTGGCTCAGGTGGTAAAGAACCTGCCTGCAATGTAAGAGACCTGGGTTCGATCCCTGGGTTGGGTAGATCCCCTGGAGAAGGGAAAGGCTATCCACTCCAGTATTCTGGCCTGGAGAATTCCACGGTCTGTGTAGTCCACGGGGTTGCAAAGAGTCACAACCTTCACTTTCGGGTCAGGGAGAGTTGGGTAGATATCTTGCTTTCCCATTTAAGAGCTCTCATTCCTCGAATAGATTACTTAACCTCTTCTGGTTCCAGTTTCTTCATCTGAAAAATGGGGATTGTTAGTGTTGACCTGTGTAGAATATCAGAAGATTAAATGAGATAATACATGTGCAGCATTTAAGATGATACCTGAGATTTAGTTGTGTGAGTCACACAGTCAGGTCTGACTGTTTGCGACCCCATGGACTGTTACCTGACAGGCTTCTCTGTCCATAGAATTTCCAGGCAAGAATACTGGAGTGGGTTGCCATTTCCTTCTCCAGGGGAATCTTCCTGACCCAGGGATGGANCATTTAAGATGATACCTGAGATTTAGTTGTGTGAGTCACACAGTCAGGTCTGACTGTTTGCGACCCCATGGACTGTTACCTGACAGGCTTCTCTGTCCATGGAATTTCCAGGCAAGAATACTGGAGTGGGTTGCCATTTCCTTCTCCAGGGGAATCTTCCTGACCCAGGGATGGAATCCCAGTCTTCTGCATTGCAGGCAGGTTCTTTACAGTCTGAGCCACCAGGGAAGGCCTGAAACTTAACAAGGGGTCAATAAATGGTAGGAAGAGGGCAGAAGAGAGAGAAAGGATGAAGTGCTCCCCTTATCCAATCTCAGATATTTCTCAGTCACTGCCATTTAAGGTCCTAGGCCCCACACCAGAGACCCACCATATTGTTGAAACCAGCCCCTGGCTTCAGCCAGCACTTTGCCCATGTGATGAAGTTGGCCAGAGCCTCCTCCCATAGAATGTTTCCTGACATTCTCAACTGGTCACCTTAAATGGCCAGCAGGAAGGTGCTTATAGACCCTTCTTAGCTTGTGACCTCAGCTAAGAAGTTGTTCATTTGTTCATTTAACAAAACTTCACTGGGTAAGGGTAGAAGGAACGATGGACTAGACCGTGTACTTGACATAAGGATATAGATGGAAGAAAGCAGACCTGGTCCTTGCCTTCCAGCTGCACTAGCCTTTCCCTCTGATTTTCTCTGGCTCCTCTCCCTTGGCAGCATCTAGACTCTGTCATTCCTTTGGAATGCAACCCCACCTATACTGCAGCCTGCAGACAACTCCGGCTCACACAGTCACCAAAAGCAGGGCACAGGGTCAAAATGTTGGCAGTTACTGGGTCTAACCATTCTTTAGCTTCAGCCCTTGAATATAATTCGGCCTTGGGATCTTGGGAAGCACTCCAGGTAGCCAGTGGTGTAAAGCTAAAACTGCCTATCTGTAAGTAGTTAAACCTCATTTGGCCTCCTCGACCCCATTCCCTGTCCACAGTAGTTCTTAAAGTAGTCTCCGTGCTATGCTCTCTCTTTCTCCGTCTGCAGTCCTTCTCAGTCTGAAAAAACTTTTCCAAACAGCTTTCCTTCTGTAATCAAATATGCCCTCTGCCCCCTACCATCCTGCCTCACCCTCACCCTGCCTTCCCAACTAGGGCTATGAAAGCCATCCATCTCCACCAGAAGTTCACCCTCCTAGCATCTCAGATCCCCCTCAGTCACCAAACTAGCAGACCTGCCTACCCTGTCTATGAGGCAGTTCCCCATTCATTTGTTTTCTAGGTAAACCAGAGTGACGATTTGAAACACAATGCAAATTGAAGGAGGAAGAATTTCACCTTTCTTACCCTCTTTCACATTCACAACTATTTCAGTAGACAATCTCATTTGTGAAAACTGTTTAACTTAAATGTTCTCGCTATTTTTCTCTATAGAAATTTACTTCAATATTATTTTTTGAGAACCGCTTGTGTTTTACAACCTACAGAGAAAATCTTATATATTCTTCACGAATAAGACCTATAGCATAAAAATGTGACTAAACTCATATGAAAGGAGGGGCTCCAGTCAGTTCTGAGATGCAACTTCAGAGTCTGTAAGACTCAGTCTCTGAAATGAGAAGTGTGTGTGTTTGGTCAAGAAAAAAAATGATCAGACTTTCCTGGTGGTACAGTGGGTAAGAATCCTCCTGCCAGTGCAGGGAATACAGCTTTGAGCCCTGGTTCAGGAAGATTCCACATGCCTCGGATCAGCTAAGCCCGAGAGCCACCACTACTGAGCCTGCTGCTGCAACTACTGAAGCCCACAAGCACGAGCTCTTGAGCCTGTGCTCCACAAGAAAGGAAGCCCCCGCAGTGAGAAACCCAAGCCCTGGCAACAAAGAGTATCCCCTGCGCACCGCAACTAGAGAAAGCCCTCACACAGTAATGAAGACCATGCACAGTCAAAAACATTGTTATAGAGAAAGCCCTCACACAATAACGAAGACCATGCACAGTCAAAAACAATTATTATTTTGTGATTTTTTTTTAATATCATGAAACATACATTTCCACGAAGCCTAAAAGCATTTTCAAAAAAGAGCCCAGGCTCTGGACTCAAACACAGTCCAGGTCTTACTCTCCTTTCCACTATGTACTTGCTCAGAGAACAGGTATAAAAATTAAAAGAGATAATAGATACAAATTTATTAGGCTAGTGCCATAATAGCTGGTGGCACAGACTGCTAGCTGCATGGCCCCACATCTGTTCTTCTCTTTGGTTAGTAATGTAATTCTGATTTTTACCTGGGCATATAGACTCCCTTACAGCTAAGTACAGCCATGTGACTAGGCCAATGAGTTCTGAGCAAAAACGTTACCTGTGACTTCCAGGAACTCTCTCTCCCTGGAAGAGCCACTCTTCATCATCTCTATGCCTGTTATTGTTTGGACTCTAGATGTGATGGTTGGTGCCCCAAATACTATATAGGAGCATGAAGAGGAGGGCCATACCCTAGGGATGGCTCTGCAGACAGCTAAAGAGTCCTTGATGAGCAGAGAGCTACCATTCCAGCACTGGACTTCCTGAGGATTTCTTTTCATATAATATAAATTAATTTTCTCATATTGACCATTATTTTTCAAAGTGAAGCTAATCCTAATTATGACTGTCATCATCATTTTTTTAGCCCTAGCCCATAATCCTGTTCTCTCACAGATCCCCTCTTTAGGACATTAGAAATGGCCTAAATGTCATCAGTACTACAAAGAATTTTGCCTTCATTCTGATCTCTGTGGCCAACCCATTCATTCATGACTTTAATGAGAGGGCGCCTGTGTCCTCCTGGCCCCTGATGGCACACCTACCATCACCACTGCATTCCTTCCCTTGATTCCCTCTCTTTCTGCATTCCTGATTCTAGGTCTTTCCCCACTTTCCATGACTTTTCTTGCAGAATTCTCACCTGACTGGGTGAGACTGAACCACCCTGAAAGCAGAGGATTTGAACTAGGTAGAAAGGATGGGGAAGCATTCCAGGTGGGAGAAAACGTAAACAAAAGGGGAAAGCAGATGGATCATAATTGGGGGATTAGAAGGGGAGTGGCTGAAAGTTTCTGCTGAGGTTGTTAGGCAGTTTGATTGAATTGGGAAGGGCGGTGGGACCTCAGGAGGGTCTTTAAGGCCCAGTAGAAGAGTTTGGACTTGATCCTGGAGAAAATAGAGTCACTCCAAGTTATTGAGCAGGCAGTGACACAAGGCAAGTGATGTTTCCACAGGAATTAATCTGGCTGCAGTGAGCAAAACAGATTGAAGGCAGGAAGAGCCTGGAGACAGGGAGACCGCTATAAATCTTCCACCCAGTAATCAGTTGGTCAAACACTGTCAACAAACTTTGAAAAGGGCCGTATGAAACAGCAAAATGAAAGTGTAGTGATTTCAGTTAAGCAGAATAAGAAATCTTAAACAAAATCTTTCCCCAGAACTTCCCACACAGAGAAAGTAGCCAGTTTCCAAGTAACAAAAGTGGGTTCAGTCCTTCTGGAAAACAATTAGGCACTATGGATTAAGAAGAGCCTTAAGAATGTTCACACCCTTTGACCTAATAATTCCACTTCTGGGAATGCTAGGGAAATAATCCAAATGAGAGAAAGGGGGAAAAAACTGCCCGGAGATCTTAATCACAGCACACTTGATAATAGCAAATAACTAGAAACGATCTAAATGTTCAGCTGTAGGGGGATGTTTAAGTAAACTGTGGCTCTCAATTAAATGTTACCTAGCAAGAAGACCAGGCAGATGACACAGAAAATGCCCGTGACGTAATTTGAGGAAAGCAGGATACAAAATCCAGATATATGTCACAAAACAGATGCAGAAAAAAAAACATCAGACTGAAAAGTAATGTTCTCATCACTCCCAGTTGCTTCATGAAAGTAGAGGGACTGTAGATTTTGTTTTTCCTCTTCAAAAAAAATTTTCTCCAATATGCTTTTGTGTTTACAGCTATTTAATTATAGGAATATCAGGAGGATTCTTATTTTTTTGGCTTTTATGAGAATGTGTTAAATATGTATGACTTGTATTTTTAAAATAAGTGATAAGTGACTTTTTCCAAAAAAACATATGCAGGAAGTGTATGTAAATGCAGGAAAACCGAAAGAAACGATCCCGTCATCACAGGCAGTTACTTAGATTCATCTTCTGTATGATGCGGTTTTTAAAAAATACTATACTCTTTAGAGTGGGGGGTGGGTGCTGAGTTTAAATCCCCCCTAAGCTCGATTGTGTGTGAAGTAGGGAATAATGCATTCTTTGCAAACTTATTGGAGAAATCAAGTGAGAAAATGTACAGAGGAGAAATCAAGTGAGAAAATGTACAGAAGTCTCTGAGCACAGTGTTCTGCATTTAAGAAACACAGAGCCATGGAGGCTGTAACTCTCCGTAGCTATGGTTCTCTCTGTTCTCTGCTGTTTTCTGCCTCTTGCAGGCAGGTAGCTGTGCGTTTAAGGGGTGACCTCCAGAGGGAGGGACAGGGTCCCTGAGCAGCTCCCTCAGCCTCAGCCACCTCCTGTCCGGTGCAGCCACTCTGGCTCCTCCCTACTCTCAACCCGGGTGCAGTTTCTGCTCCTTCCTCTGCATTTGCAACGCCTTCCCCTCTGCCTGGACCACACTTTTGTGATGGTATATAATGAACTGATTGTAGAAGACAAAGTTTATTTTCAAAAGGAAGTTTTATTCTCCCTATACTCAGCCAGCATGTCTTAAGAATGGTTTTATGCTTTTAACACTTAGCTTGTAACATAAAATGGCCTTAGTTTGCTTAAATCATCCTGTTATAGCTTCCTTGACCCCTGTTTTTATGCAAGTCCCAGTTTACAACCTTGTTCAAAGCTGCACATGTCCCTTTGAAGGGTCACTGGGATCAGGAGAGAGACAGAGGGGGGATAAGACAAGTGTGGCTCAGAGACCACCTAGGGCAAAGCAAATTAATGCCAAAATGATTTTGGGGGGTGCTAAATGATACTGCTAATTTCCCCAACATCCTGCTTAATAAAACTTTCACACTGAGCCATATTTTCCAAGTTTCTCAAGGACTGCTTAAGTGGGAACCCATTCAAAATGTTATTAAAGTCCAAGGAGACTATGTTTATTGGCTCTGCATGGACTGCTAAGCCTGCTGATCTGTCAGGGGAGGCCTCGTACAGACTTCCCTGTTTCCAGCACCGGGCACTGATGCTGTGGGAGGGAGGAAGAGCCCCCATCCTTCCCCACCCTGACTTCTATTCTTGAACCCAGGATATAGCCAGCCTGGGACTAGAAACACCATATGTAAGTCTTGGACCACAGATTCTGTTGCTCCAACAAGAGGAAAGCCAAGGGGAATGGTCATAGGAGAGAACAAAGCTGGCTTGGGACCATGTTCTTTTTCCCTTGGGGCTGCCACTGGCCCCTTTGGCCAGTGCTTGCTCTTTAGTCTTCCGGTTTCATTTTCCAGTTCGAGTCTTGCTGTGACGTGAACTGAATTAGAACAAAGGCAGGGGCCCTGTCTTACAGGCTGTTGTACTCCCAGCACCACTCCCACCACTGGATGGGCAGTGGTGGTTTGATGAATAAAGGAACAAATGCATAAGCCTGCTTTCCATTTACTTCTACTCTGCCCATGTCTTAAGCCTCCCGGGCAGATGAAAAATTATGTTCACTGCTATGTGTCAAACCATCTTTCCTCGTTACTGATTTTAGAAAGAATTAGGACTTTAAAAGAAAAAAACACATGAGAAATCTGAATTGTATAACTAGCTGGGGAGCAAAGCTGCCCAGTGAACTGGAACCTCTGTGCTGACCTGTGTGTAGTAAAAGAGAAAAAGTCTACAGTCTTGAAATAAAGGAAGAAAAGAGGAAAGGAAGGAGGGAGGGAGGGGAAGGAGGAGAAAGAAGCAGAGAGAGATTGAGAAAGAAATTTGTATTCTGTTGTATGGCTTTGTAACTATAAGCCTGAGTTTTCCCATCTGTAAATTGAGAGGTTGGACTGGATCAGTTTTCAGACTTTATGAGACATCATAATCACTTGGGGTGTGGCGGGTGATGGTGGATGCTGTTAAACATGCAGATTCCGGAGCCGTACCTCCAAAGGCTTTGACTGGGGCCCTGGGAACATGCATACGCTAGAAGCCAAGCTGCAACTGTTTCAAGAGCTCACTTGGAAAACCCAAGACCCGATCTCCTCAGAGAGGACGCGGTTCTGACACTTCAAGATGAACTCTGGTAGGTGTACCCCTCATCTCTTGTGGTAATCAATTCAGTTCAGTTCAGTCGCTCAGTCGTGTCCGACTCTTTGCGACCCCATGAATCGCAGCACGCCAGGCCTCCCTGTCCATCACCATCTCCCGGAGTTCACTCAGACTCACGTCCATCGAGTCCGTGATGCCATCCAGCCATCTCATCCTCGGTCGCCCCCTTCTCCTCCTGCCCCCAATCCCTCCCAGCATCAGAGTCTTTTCCAATGAGTCAACTCTTCGCATGAGGTGGCCAAAGTACTGGAGTTTCAGCTTTAGCATCATTCCTTCCAAAGAAATCCCAGGGTTGATCTCCTTCAGAATGGACTGGTTGGATATAGGTGACCACTTTGGGGCATGCTCTGGTTTAGGTGGGAATGACTCAAGAGTAAGTGCTGGAGGTAAAGGGGATGGTACATTAGCATCTTAGAAACCAGACGACTCTCTCAAGGTGACTTTTGCCTTGGTTGTTAAACTTGTTAAACGGGACCAGAATTAATGCAGGTATGCTGTCTCCCTGACTTAAAAAAAAAAACACAAAAACATACAAAGTGAGAGTTGAGAGTTAGGTTTTATTGGGGGCAAAAGGAGGACTGTAGCCTGGGATATAGCATCTCAGATAGCTCTGAGAAACTGCTCCAAAGAGGCACGGGCAATATGTATGTGATGTTGGTGAAGGTGAAGTGCATGTAATCAAGCACATATTTTTTTGCAAAAGGTTTCTACTAGTCTCATGAAGGTTATCGCTAGTCACAAGCAATAGATGTCACCATGAAGGATTTTGGTGTTTTTCCAGATGTGAGGAGATACAAGAATTGGGTGCATAAAATTGACTCCTGAAAGAGTCTAGCTGTCCGAAGACTTGTTCTGCCAGTTTTCCCAGAGCACAGAGTGCCTCATTTCTGCTCTCCACCCTGAACTCCTTTCAGGGGATGTTGAAAGTCAGCAGCTGCAGCAGTACATGATCCAAGAGGTGCCCACGGCAAGTGCCCATGGTAACTGCGAATTTGTAGTGAATACATGTGTGGGCCTTGTGCTCTCCCCACCCCCATCTCTGGTCACTGCAATTTGTGGAAGGTGGTCTGAGAATCAGGTGAGCCAGGCAGAAGATAAAGCAGAGATTTCAGGATTTAGCCAGATGCAAAATGTACCTTGTATTCACATATTCCAAAGCAAGAACCATCTCAGTTCACAATTACTTATGTAGTTATATGGGTTAGAAAAATTGCAATAAGCAGCTCATGGTCCTGAAAGAGAGGATCTGAGGCATCCTGAAAGAGAGGATTTGAGGGGAGGAGGGAAGGCACCTCAAACTCGAGAACTTGCTGCTTGTATGGGCTGCCATTGGCTGATGGCTGCAGGTGGCTGGGGAGTGGGAGCGGATTTTAAGGGACTGGCAGGAATCTCTGCTGGACGAGGGGGAGGACCATGCTTCCCCAGGGATCTCCTCCTCGCCTTCTCTGATCCTAAGCAAGCACCAGCATTTTATTGGCTTTCCTAACACTCCATCCTGTCATGAAGAAATAATGGTGACCTTAAGACCCTGCCCTCACTCTGTCCAAACTTTATCTTGTTGCACAAGCTGACCTGATGCAGATCGAATGTGTTGTCCACCTCCTGGAAAGCCAGGCCCTGTCTGAGTCAGGAGTGGGACAAACAGAGAGTGTTTAATGTCTTCTAAAAGATGGGGGGAGGTGACGGGAGGGCTTGTCCCCTCGCCCTCCCCTCTACTTCCACTTCTTGGGCTCTTTGTCCTGGCAGACCAGACTCGGCTGAGTGACCCTGAACAAGCTGAATTACTAGTAAATTAGTGCCAGGAATTAGTGTATTTAGCTGAAGTGGGCAGCAGGTCCAGGTTAAGGTGGTGTTTTACACCAGAGGTCTCTGTTACACTGTACCTGTGAAATCAGGATCCAAAGAGCTGGCTGACAGTCCTTGGCTATGTGGCTGTGAGCAAATGCTTTTAACCTTTCTCAGCATCTGTTTTCTCACTTGCAAAATAGGGATAATCATTCCTGCACTCCTAACACACAGGATTCTCCTGCGACTCACATTTGAGCAAGTCTACGACATGTGGTATCAAGCGGTAGAAGGTACACAGCTTCTCCTATGTCTCCCTCAGACGTGATTGTGAGGTTCACCTGAGCAGTTAATCCAATGGCTGTTTGAAAAATTCTATATGTTTAAGTGTGATCTTAGACCACAGAGCCATATAAAATGTAACTTCTTAATTTCATATTTTATCAATCTGCTAGGAGGTAGGGTGAACAGATGGTCCCACTGCCATCTGCCTGAACCCAGGCAAATATCTCCCATCCAGGTGATTTCAGAAATCTCCTGCCATCCTCCTTGCATTTGGCAGGTCCCCAGTTCAGACCTGCACACAGCCTCTCCATCGAACATCATTTTCATCACATTGTCCCTCTTGAAGCACAGTGCCTTTTATGGGCATATGACCTCAGCACCCTCCAATTTGGTCTTTGAAGCAACCTCCCTTCTCTGCCCTCAGGACCGGCCACCTCTTCTCCATCCCTTGGCTTATTCCTTGAGCCATCACTGCTGGGTGGAAAACTCTTGTCTCTTCTTTCTTCAGACTCAGCCCTTCTTCAAAGTCTGTATCAACTCCTTCCTTTAAGGGAATGTCCTCACTCCATAGATCACTCAGCTTGTATGGGCTGTTTGTGTTCTGTGACTTTGCTTTTGCCTAAACATGACTTTCTAAACATTCTGTGAGCCACGTGGCAGGGACCAAGTTTTCTGTTTCTTCTGGATTCCTAGCCAGCATGTGGTGGGATGTGCTGTGCGGAGGAGGCCCTCCCGGGAGACTGTACTTGACCGTGAGGCCCTCACTTCACTGTTGACCTTCTTAGGCTCCTCTTTAGGAGCAGAGGCTCCCTGAGGAGTGGTGCTGTCCTTAGTGAAACATCCTGTGTCAGATGCCAGCGTAGGTTCCTACCTCCCAGGGAAAGCTTTCAGCTCCTGCTTGCAAGGGGCAGGCCCTGCACAACACACACAGCTTCCCTATTCAGGTGTAATAGCTCTGGTTCTCCACTTGTTCAGAGACCTTGCAGCCAAAAGAAAACCATGTAAGGAGAACATCAGAGTCTCGGGTCAGTGTCTCGGGAGCAAGCTAGATTTTCCTCCTAGTTTACCCTTCTTTGTACACCTGTAGACAAATGCCCAGGCTGTCTTTCCCCTGCACATACACACTTCCAGCACTGGTTTGTTTCTAGGCCTCCCTGGGAGTCCCAGAATCTAAGACATCTGACTTGATGCTATGCTGCCACAGGTGGGCAGGCCCTTAGGAAGAAAGAGCAACTCTGAGCTAGCCTCAGTGTGCAAACAACCAATAGGCANCACATACACACTTCCAGCACTGGTTTGTTTCTAGGCCTCCCTGGGAGTCCCAGAATCTAAGACATCTGACTTGATGCTATGCTGCCACAGGTGGGCAGGCCCTTAGGAAGAAAGAGCAACTCTGAGCTAGCCTCAGTGTGCAAACAACCAATAGGCAAGTTCCCATGTGTGTGTGTGCGTGCGTGCTCAGTAGCTCAGTTGTGTCTGACTTTTTGCAACTCCGTGGACTGTAGCCTGTCAGGTTCCTCTGTCCTTGGGATTATCCTGTCAAGAATACTGGAGTAGGTAGCCATGTCCTCCTCCAGGGGATCTTCTTGACCCAGGGATCAAGCTTGCGTCTCCTGCATTGGCAGCTGGAGTCTTTATTACTTTACCAGTCTTTGCTACCTGGGAAGCCCTAAGTTCCCACATGATTGTCTAAACCATCATCGAGCCCCTTTCATCTTCCAGTGACAATATTTCGGAGGGTCCCCTTTTCTAATGGTGACAATAGGCCCTCACCTGAACTCCCTGTCTCTAGTGCCACCCCCACACCCGACTCCAGGTTATCCCCTATCTGGACGATTACTTGAAAGCACCCTGACATTGCTTTAGCCCTGTCCCTCCCTGCTTAAGAACCATGAGAATTCCTTATTAGCTGCCAAGTCAAGTCTAGACTCCTTCACCTCACTTTCAGGCTCTCCAGAATCTGACCCTCCCTAGGTGACATGACAGCTGTCTTAATATTTTTGAGGGGCTGTCAGAGAGAATAAGGATTAGTCTGATTCTGTGCTGCTCCAGCAGTAGAGGGAGATCACAGGTAGAAATTACAGGGAAACCTAAGTGTCTCAATAGAAAAAATTGTTCTTCTTTCTTTTCGGTGTGTGAGTGTGGACGGCAGGGGTGGTCGTGGTGGAGAGCTTGCATTTACAGAGCCCCCTGACAATGCAGGAATACTGTGTGTGACGCTCGTAGAATGCTTCTCTGTTCACCAGTGTAAGGTAGCAGGAGGTAACAGATACTGCACATCCAAGCTGAACAGCGATCGTGTGAGCTTTCTGATAGTTTTAGACAGAATATTGTTTGTCTCCTAAATCCGTGACTGAAGACAACAGAAGGGATATTTTAGATTATCAGGAAAATATGTGTTTGTTTTGAATGTCTCATGTTCAAGTTGTAGGTTTGGATTGGAGAGACAGGCAGAGGCTGAATTATGTAAAGCCCCGCTGGCCATGGAGAGGAATTTGGCCTCAAAAGCAGGAGAGTGACATGACTCTAGAATGGAAGCAGAAGAGCAAAGAATGGACTTTCTAACCGATGAAATTTGCAGCCAGTGAACATGGTTGGCTTCGGGGAGCAGTGAGCACCCACGCCCTGGAGTGGGCCTGCCAGGGATGCTGTCGAGTGGGGCAGGGCTCCAGGAGGGATGACTTCTAAGAACCCTGTTCCCTCTGACCTCTTCACTGGTCAGCCTCACCCCCTCCAACCACTACCCTATGCCTGGTCTCCCTTTAGGATCTCTGAAGCTTCTGCTGGGAGGCAGCACCAAACTGTCTCCCCACCCTGCACCTTCCCTCCACAGCTGCCCTGCTCTCCTTTTTGTTGTTCAGTTTTGACCTCCCGCAGCAATGCTCTTGAGAATAAATTATGATAAAGCTGCACCAAGAGACTGACCGAATAAGCTATTATACATTTGAACAATGGGATATTATGTGGCCATTTACGTTGAGGTGATGGAAGAAAATTTAATAACATGGAAGGATGGGCACCATATATGGCTATATGAAATAAGCTGTTGACAATGTGGTCTGATTTTTGAAAATTAACAAGAAATACACATAGAAAAAATACTAGATGATGTGCATATCAAAATGTTGTCATATTCTCTGAGTAATAGTAGAGGTATTTTCTGTTTTCTAAATTTTATAAAATTAGCACTTTTTTTAGCTTTTACAAATTTTTTTTTCATTTTACTGCTAATCAAAGCCACTTCTTTCTCATTAACTCTGGACTACAGTAATCTTTTCTGTCTCTCAATCTCATTGTTGGTTTCATGTAGTCTAGTGCATGACTATACACTGCTTTGTGTTAATATAAGATCGTTTCATTCACACTGGTCTTGCATGTCAGATTAAGACACTTTTCTCTGGCTAAATTGTGACTTATTTTCTCATTTTCCCCATCAGTAAACACTGTGCAGGAATTGACCCCTTGATGGTGACTTGGTACTGGGTCCTCACAGTGCCACATAACCTACCTGCTTTCCAGGCAGACTCTGAGCTGGGGGCTACCTTCAGAATCCACAGTTCCCATGGGTGTGGTGAGCCCCGTGAAAGTGAGGCTTGGTTTCTGACCCAGGTACCCAGTCACTGGCATCTAGACTCTCACCCCATCACCCTGTTCTGCCTCTGTCTTCTCTAGTGATTGGACCCAGAGACCTGGGAACTTAAGGCTGGGTCCAAACTCCAACCCAACTGTCCTCTAGTAGCTGAACACTGTTGAATACTGAAAGGTCACTTTGCTATCTTTTCTCATTATTTGTGAATGGCATTAGAACTGAGGGGGTCTTTAGTGACTTCCATTCTTCCTGAAATATCCCATGTCCTTTTCTTGAAGAGCGGATCTTGTTGCCCCCTGTCTGCTGTGGTCTGGGTACCGTGCCAGGCAGTAGCTCTGGAAAGCTGACAGCAGGGCCCAGGTTAGGGAGACTTCCCTTTGTTCTTGTGCTTAGTCGGTGCTGGGAAGCAGCTGTTCTCTTGCACTTGAAAAGCAAACCCCCTGAAATGACCTCTGCAATGACTTCATCATGCTCTTTTTACTCCACAGGCCATTCAGACTCCAGCGATCACTGTGTGTGTGGCTCTGTTAACATCTCTCTCCCATCACTAAATCAGAGGGGCGGCAGAGCTTACTTAAGGCTCAGAACAGGAGACCCTGCTGTTTCCTTGACAGTTTGTTTCAAGTGCATTCAGACAGGATTCTCCATAGATACTTGAAGGGCTGTCAGGTGGAAGGAGAACAAGATTTACTCTGTAACCAAATCCTGCTGATCTGCAGCCCTAACCCTGCTCCAGTCTGCCACTTTCCTCTCTCTCCCTCACCACAGTCCCTGCACAGACCTCAGTGTAGCCTTGCCCAGATGACTTCAGCAGCCTCCTCCCAGGTCTGCCTGCCTGTCCAGTCTTGCTCCTCTAATTCTTCCTTAGAGAGCCTAAGTGATCTGTTTCAGTTGCAGATCTCATCACACCATTCCTCTGCTTAAAACCCTGTAATACTTCTGCACTGCCTGCAGGATAAACTCTGAACTCCTTAGTGTTGCTTTTAAGACCCAGTCCCTGCTTGGCTCTCCAACTGCATGCCTTACCCAGGGTGTCTGCCACCATGGAACCCCTTGCAAACTGAGCCGCAGATGCTCCAGGTCTTTGCTGAGAACATTTCCCCTCCCCTTGTCACAGCTGGGGCCTCCCTTGTGGCTCAGTGGTAAAGAATCCACCTGCTAGGCAGGAGATGCAGGTTTGATCCCTGAGTCAGGAAGATCCCCTGGAGAAGAAAATGGCAACTCACTCCAGTATTCTTGCTTGGGAAATCCCATGGACAGAGGAGCCTGATGGGCTACAGTCCATGGGGTTGCAAAAAAGTTGGACACGACTTAGCGACTAAACAACAAAACTTCTCGCTCATTTGCCTTCCAGATATTCCTTCAAGATGTCACTTCCTTCTACCCCATCACCCAAGACCAGGTTTGGTATTCTGTCCCCTCAACAAGTGTCTAGTTTTACTTATCACGTTTCTTGTCATTTTATCTTGTAATCGCCTGTTTACATGTATCTTCCTCTCCAGACAAGCTCCTTGAGGGCTGGGATAATTTTTTAATCTTTTTTTTTTTTTGGAGGTGGGGGGGGGATGGTTTTATTTATCATCATGTCCCCAACACCAGTGCCCAACACAGATGCTCAGTTAATGAACGACAGATGACATAGCAAAGATGACAGACGGAAGTTTTCGGGGGTTAAATTTCCACTTTGTGTACTGAACAACTTGCTAACAACTGGTTCAGGTTCCAAAAAAGGAAAAAAAAGACTGGCCCACCAAACCCACCAGTGAAAATCCTGTCCCTCAAGTCTCCCAGAGCCCAAGTGGTCCTGGGCAGGGCGCTCCTTCAGATGGCAGGTGGGGGACATAGCCTCCGCTCTTTCCCTATCTGTAGCAGGGCACAGTTAGATTCACTTCTAGGGATAAATGATCTGAGTTGGGGTCCCAGTTCTGCAGTTACTGTGAGACCTGGAGCAAGTCACACCCTCTCTGGGCTTTCCTTACCTGTAAAACAGAGATGATACCTGCACTGCCTACTTCCGACTTTAGGAGAATCAAATGAGATCACCTATGTTAAAGTACTTTGTAAAAGCCTTAACATCAAATGAAAAGTATTATTATTTACCATGTAATCTTCAGGACTTGAAGCTTCACTGACTAATTTTAGCTCTGCAACTGCATAAGAAAACCAGTGCCAAGCGGAAAGGAGAACTGCTGCAGGCGGAGCCGAGAACCAGAGCAGAGATCGACCTGACCTGCCTGACCCACGCCACTGCCCTAGGGGAATGGCAACAGTGAGGATCAGGAGCACCTTTTTAGTTAGGACCTACACTTCCACTTGCACAAAGACCCACTGTTCTGCCATCAGAGAGATTCCTTGGAGCCTATTACTAACCAAGGGGGAGTACGACCACGAAAACAGCAGAAACAAAAACTACAAGCGCAATAAACCTTCCCTATGGGCCCCTTAATTTACGCTTCAAGTCAAGAACAGTTGATAGCATTTCACTTCCCCTTTGGCAATACAAACCCAGTGAAACCATTTCATTTAAAGGCTTTTTATTAGGAACCTGGGGAACGAGCTGCTTCTCCCTCTGTAACAGGCCCAGGAAGGAGAGTGTCAGAGATGCTGTGGTGTGACTCGCTGCACTTGCTTATGGCCCGGAAGGAAAGGCGGTGGCGACGGAGGGCGGCAGGAACTGGTGTCAGCCAGACTCCCGGAGCCTGGGGAGAGCGAGCCCTCTGCCTCCCTTCCTCCACTCGAGGCTGGGGAGCGCCCCAAGGCGGACAGCATGGCTGGGGCGGGCAGGGCGTCAGTGCTGGCTGAACCCGGTTCCATTTGGTGCTGCTTCACTTGCCTGCCCTCCACTCTTCTTGCCTTTTAGTGATCAGGTATTTGAAGAACTCATACACAGACCAAGCGATGGCTGTGGAGGGGATCTGGTAAATGACTCTAGCCTGCACCCCTCGGAAGTAGGCAGTCACCCCGCCTACTTGATACACCGTCCTGAAGGCACTAGCCATGCCTGTGATATGTCCTGTAAGGTTTGAGTTCAAAGCCAGGGATTCCTGGGTGTTGAGCAGTGTTTTGCAAACGTCCAGTGGGGTTGTGGCAGCGGCAGCTACAGCTCCTGCACAGGCTCCGGAGAGGACGTGGGAGCTGGGGTTGTACCGTCTCTGGGGGTTAAAGTGCTCCTGCAGGAATTCGTAGGTCATGAAGTGAATGGCTTGGAAGGGAACGTTCATGGTGAGCTGGGTGGTGTAGCTGCGGTAAAAGGCCCCGGCCCCTTCGTTTTGCCACACTGCCCGAACACAGTCTGTCACCCGGTGGTACGGTGAGTTGTACATCTGCATCCTCTGCTTGACCACTGGCGGTGCCATCAGTGAGAAGGGAATGGCGACAGCATTCAGCCGGTGAGCAGGAATGTCCAGGAGCAGAGTCCCAAGTCAGTGGATCAGCCAATGGATTGGAGAGAGAAAAAAGTATGTGAGTTGTCAGTTGGCCTGCTAAGTGAAAGCTTCCCCTCTCTGAGAGGAGGGGATAGGAGAGGGTTGATAAAGGGCTAAAAAATAATGCAACCACTACCAGCAGTATTTCTTTAAGACCAACCAATCAATATACAAGATACATCTACCATTGAGACTCCACAGGGTTTCCTTGAAATAAGTACCTATTATTACTACCATCTTACTCTTTCATTAAGTCCCAAGACAAGAAACGATTCAGTGGCAGTGAACAGGATAACAAACACACAGCCCTAACAATCCCAATCCTTGGTACACAGAATGCCAACTCTTACAATATGAGGACGCCATCCTTCCACAGGAGGAGGAGCTGGAGTAGGGCGACCAGATCAAAAGTCTCAGCCAAGGAGAGGGTGGCTTCAGTTTCCAAACATCTCCCACCCCCTCACGTGGATTCCTGGTATGAGTTCAAGATCTTCAGCTTAGCTTTGGCCCTTTCCAGGTAAAGAACTGGAACTTTAAGGAACATGGCAACTGTGCTATCCTTTCCTATTTCTTTGGGGACCTCATTCTACAACTGAAAAGCCAAGATCCAAGCGGCACTGCAGGGACTAAGCTCTGCTAACGTTACCCTTTCATTTCTATCTCAAACATTATTCATTCAATAAGGCAGTATGTTCAAATGTCAAAATCCATGTTCATCTCTTTGAAGAGTACTAAAATAATCTGCTAAATTTTTTAGATCAAATCCACTACAAAGTGGACTTTCAGGAAGGCCCAGGAACAGGCCACAGATAGTCTCATGTTTTTCTAGAGAACCCCCAGATGAATTAAATCTCAGTGAATATGCTTCCGGCCAAAGGGAATCTTCCTAAGCATTGACAGCATGGCGGGAGTGCCCTCTACTGGTAAGACAATGTAACACAGCAGGGTTTCCCACCAAAACTGATGGGGTGCTCCCTGGCTTTCTTCTGCAAACCCAAAATTAAGGAAAAGCCTAGAAATGTAGATGAAGCTGCCCAGAGGTAAAGGGTGAGGAATCATTACCTTCCACTGGATTCATGGCAGCATCATGAAGTAATGTTGCCACACACCCAGCTGCACCTGCAAAGGAAAAAACAACTGCCACATGTAAGGCCAGGAGGGGGTGAATGACTCAGGGAGACCCCAGAGTGAAGGGGAGTGGCTGTGATAAACCACAGCAGGGAGAGGGGATACTAACAGCCAGTTTAAAAGACGGGAACCCACTGCTTCTAGACGCCTGTTGAGAGAAACGAGGCTATTTGTTCCCCCTTACTATGGCCATCAGTCTGCCTTCCACAGCTACCATATGAAGGCCAGGAAGAGTCTGAGAGAACAGCCCAGATTTCATCCACAAAGATGGCTCTGAGGACAGATGCAGCCCATGCCCCAGATAGGAAGCTAGTCCACTGTGGCCAGGGGATGCCAGCGCATCAGCCCCCTGGAGGGAGCACATGCGGGGCAGGCGGCTGGGTCTCCACCACAGGGCCCCAGCGTCTGCCCTGCTGCCCCATGCTGCCCGGCCTGTCTCCAGAGCCTCACAGCTGTCCATCTAGACTTTCCTCTCAGGGCCTGAACCACCCTGCCCCTCCTCCTCTCCTCTCCCCTTTCACTTTGGTTTTCTCCAGGCTGCCATCCCTTCCCTCACTCCCGCACAACCGTCAACCTCCAGTTTCTTTGGACAAAAGACCCAGGCCCCACCCCCATTCTTGTTAAGCTCCTGTTTTGTCCTCTGTGACACAAACTGCTTCCGGGCAATTGGGATCCTGAAAATGTGAGGCGAGGAATTGAGGCTCCATTGTCTTCTGTGGGTAACTGGGTCACCTCTGATCCTACCTGGAGGAGCAGGATTAATACCTGACTACCAAAAACTACAGAGTGGGCAGCTCAGTGTGTGTCTCTACATTGTCAGGGCATTAGAAGTTGATGCCAGGAAGAAGATAAAGGAGTCAAGCAGGTACATAAGGAAGGATACTGTAACCATTTGTTGAGGTGCCTGGAAGAAGGCGTGCGATGGAAGCAGCTCATTGTCTTAGAACATCAGGTTTGGAAGTCCCTCCTCTATAATCTGGCCTACCCCAGCCCAAAGCTGCAGCTTCAAACCATGCTGAGACTGGAAAGCACTGATAGCAGCAAAGCCCAAAGAGTTGGGAAAGCGGGAGAACCAGCACAGGAAGGCTCAATACCATTGGCAATATGGCTATTGCCCCCAGGGTGGATTACATCACTCAGTGTCTTTTTTAACTTTTCATAGCAGGCAAAATAGAGGGCGTGGGCAGGCCCTGCGCCTGTTGCTGTGACGTTCAGGCCTCGCAGGGGCCTCCACAGGCCCTCCGTTCTTATAATCCTCCAGAGGGCCTCCAACACATTGCGGTAGCGGGCGGCTGGATCCGGCTGTAGGCTCTGCATCCGGGTCTGAAAGTACAGAAGGGAGAAGTGCCGTGTCAGGCATCTGACGGCTCTCCCAGTCTCAGCACTCAGGCCTGAGCTCTGGGCAGACCTAGGTGAAACTGCGTCAATATGCAGAAGTGATACCTGGCATCCAGTTTTACTGTCTTCCAAATCTATATCCAATCTTTCCAAGCCTTGGATTTTTTTTTTTTTTTTTCTGGTCATCTATAACTCTACAGGCTTCCTTGGTGGCTCAGCAGTAAAGAACCCACCTGCCAATGCAGGAGAGGTGGGTTCAATCCTTAGGTTGGAAAAGATCCCTGGAGAAGGCAATGGCAACCCACTCCAGTATTCTTGCCTGGGAAATCCCATGGACAGAAGGAACCTTCAGCCAACAGTCCACAGGGCTTCAAAAGAGTTGAACACAACTTAATGACTAAACAATAACACATGACTCTATGAGTAGAACACCATTATTTTCCCTCAAAAAATTACTCCTTGGTAAGTGTTCTTGAACTCCAAAGTGATTCATAGCCTCAGCAACAAATATTAAGCCTCCTGGGAAATCCCATGGACAGAAGGAACCTTCAGCCAACAGTCCACAGGGCTTCAAAAGAGTTGAACACAACTTAATGACTAAACAATAACACATGACTCTATGAGTAGAACACCATTATTTTCCCTCAAAAAATTACTCCTTGGTAAGTGTTCTTGAACTCCAAAGTGATTCATAGCCTCAGCAACAAATATTAAGCCTGTGTTTCAGGAGAAGTTGCTTTGGTATCTTAATAAACTCAGGCTAAGAGCTCTTTACAAGTGGATTCTGCTGCTGCTGCTGCTGCTGCTAAGTCACTTCAGTCGTGTCCGACTCTGTGTGACCCCATAGACGGCAGCCCACCAGACTCCCCCTATTTACAATATACTTTATTACTACTGAAAACTGATCCTGGGCCTGCTTCCTGATCACATACTAATGAGATGAGGACTCAACCTCTGATATAAGCTTGATGATAATCTGACTTCTTCAGAATATTTGGCATTGGCAGCTGGGCCTGTACATTACACTTTTGGCAGAAATAACATTCCTAATAGATGCTGGTCCAGTTTCCTGGGAAAGAAAGTTTACCCTCAAACTATGAAGGTGGAAACCAATCTAGTCTCTAAAAGTGAGGGAGATTCCAAATTTCTAATCTAAACTGACTAAATCCCAAAACTGGCATCAGTGAATAAAAACTAGTCTCAGTGAAACATAACCCTTGGAATCTCCAGAGGATTCAATGACTGGAATGAATGTATATAGTAGATATTCTGTATGACGTTCCTGGACAAAGTTTTATTGAAATTTGGGAAATTAATCTTATAGTTCACAAATCACCAACCTTCTCTGAAAGATGAGTCTACAGGGCAGGTCTCTTATTTACTGACCCATTTCAAGGCTAAGGTGGCTTGGAGACTATCAGATAGTATAAAATCAATATCCAGTGCCTACAATACAGTAGGCACTCAAGATTTGTTTGTTGAATGAATGAATGGAAGAATGAACAATCTTAGCTTTGTCTACACCACTTCAAAAACACCATTAGTGAACCAACAGGGGCAACTAATGCCCAAGTACAGTTTAAATTCCTACTTCATTCCTGTCACTGATTCAATCTGGATTGAACAGCTGGAACCTTCCTGTTGTCCACCTGGAATCCAAGACTAATGTCTCTTCTCAAAAGTATGGGAGAAAACAATCTAACCACATTAACAAGTCCTAGTTAGCTGCAAGCAATCCACATTCCTCTAGAGTTATTTTCTCCTTCCTGCTACCAATAAAGAACTGGATAAAATGTTAATTATTTGAAGTTCAATCAGAAATACACAGGATCACTCATCACAATGTGATACATTCTTTTTTACTTCTCAATAAAAAACACAAAACAAAACAACCAAAAAACATCAAATTCCAATAAAGAATCAGTTTACTGATCTTTCACATCACCTGGGAGGATAAAATTCATCAGAGGAGTTATTCAAGGAGACGACAGGCCTTTGCTGGGTAGGGACACTAACAGATAAACTGGTAGCTTAACAGCTGTGTGTTTCCATAGGTTTGTTCAAAAACTAATCTTGTACCGAGGGAATGTTTAGAAATCCCAGTGTTCTGCTGGAGTCAATGTCATATGTGGGTAACCAGACTTGAAGGTTCGGCCTCAGAGGCCTGGAACCGTTTACCCACAAGAGAAACAAGAGATGGTGGTAAGTTACACTGAACATTTTACACACATGTCTAACTCACAATTCTAACTCAATGAAGATACACCCTCATGGAGAGGACCCAGGCCTAAGCCACACCAAATATAAAAACAAATATGGCTTCCCAAAGAGAAAAATGAAATCTCTAAGTAAGAATTAATGAATAGTCTTCGATATTAAAAAAAACCACTGCCTGGCTTTGAAGAAAAGTCAGACTAATAGGGAAAGAAGCGATGTGGTAAACCAAGCCACATTTCAGTATGAAAGCCTGAGTAGGAGCCCCAGCTTTGCTGGCTGTGTAGTCTCAGGTATGTCACTTAACCTCTGAGCTTCAGGCCATCATCTATAACATGAGACCAAGGATGGCTAGTGCACAGGGCTATTGTGGGGATTCAGAGTTAAACCATGTAAAAGCCATTGCTAATTTATGAGGTGTCAGAAATACAAGGCTCTTTATTGTATTCAAATATGGTTCTCAGAAATATTAGTTCATACCTTAGAGTTTACAGATCATGGCAGCATGGTCTCGTGTTACCAGTTTTTGAAGATATGGATGGGCAACTAACTGCTCTTTAACCACTAATAGATCAGGCTTGATTTTTCATTTTGTGTTTTCACTTTAAAGTTCCTCTGTGGCTGCAATGATCGATATGTCCAGCTGTTCATCTGCAGGTCATGTTTAGGAAGAAGCACTATTGTGAAATCCTGTGCCTTGCTTGGTTCTGGAAATCTGCTTTTCGGAGGCTATATGGAAGGCTGGGGAGTCAGACTTGGTTTAAATCATGGCTCTGCCACTAACTGTGTGACTGTGGAAAGTTACTTAACTTGCCTCTTTTTCTTCATCTATAAAATAATGAAAATGGTGTTTACTTCATGAAGCTGTTCCAAGGATTAAATCAATAACTGCAAGGCACACCAAACAGGGCATGACAAACATGAGCAATTGCCATTTACTGAATACTTATTATTAGATACAAGAAAATCAAAGAAGCCAAAGTTTCCATCTCCTAATCTTCCATTGGTTTGGAAAGATCTATTTCCCTTTGTTCTTTTTCTCCTTAACTTAGAGATTTATTTGCTTCACCATTGCAAAGCCAAAAAGGTGCACCTTGGTGACAGGTGCTTAACAAGATATTGAGAAGAGTTCTGACTGCTTTAAGCTGCAGAACCTACCCTTTTAGATAAAGTCTGGTGCTTGCCTCTGAAGCACAGAAGAGGAAAACTGGAATTCATTTGCACTCCGAAACCTATTATGACCATGGAAATAGCTGGTTGAATAACTGTAGCCTAGCCAGGCTATGCCGACTTCCCATGGTCCCTCCCAAGGATATTTAACTCGACTAAGATCATGGCATCTGGTCCCATCACTTCATGGCAAATAGATGGGGAAACACTGGAAAAAGTGTCTGACTTTATTTTTCTGGGCTCCAAAATCACTGCAGATGGTGACTGAAGCCATGAAATTAAAAGATGCTTACTCCTTGGAAGGAAAGTTATGACCAACCTAGACAGCATATTAAAAAGCAAAAGAAAAAAAAGCAGAGACATTACTTTGCCAACAAAGGTCCATCTAGTCAAGGCTATGGTTTTTTCAGTGGTCATGTATGGATGTGAAAGTTGGACTGTGAAGAAAGCTGAGCACCGAAGAACTGATGCTTTTGAACTTTGGTGCTGGAGAAGACTCTTGGGAGTGCCTCGGACTGCAAGGAGATCCAACCAGTCCATCCTAAAGGAGATCAGTCCTGGGTGTTCATTGGAAGGACTGATGTTGAAGCTGAAACTCCAATACTTTGGCCACCTGATGTGAAGAGCTGACTCATTGGAAAAGACCCTGATGCTGGGAAAGATTGAGGGCAGGAGGAGAAGGGGATGACAGGGGATGAGATGGTTGGATGGCATCACCGACTCAATGGACATGGGTTTGGGTGGACTCCGGGAGCTGGTGATGGACAGGGAGGCCTGGCATGCTGCAGTTCATGAGGTTGCAAAGAGTCGGACATAACTGAGCGACTGAACTGAACTGACCCTGATAAGTGGCCTGGGGATGCACGGTCCTGCATGCCAGAGGCACTGTCAGCTTTCACTAGCAAACACTGTGACTGGCCTTTAGGCTCCAACACAGATACCTGCCTCTAGTCTTAGGGTACTTTGGGCTGCTCTTCCTCTCTGCCACTTATTTATGGTAAAAGAGGAAGAAGGGCTGCCTAGGGACAAGTAAACTGGGACGACCCTTCTGAGATCTGAATGTTACTTTCAAATCTGCACAACAGTATCTACTGCTGTAAACCCTTCTGAAGGAAGAGACTTGAATTTTACTTTCAAGTCTGCACAACAGTACCTACTGCTATAATCAGTATTAACTGACCCTGAGTCCTAATGGTCTCACAGAGTTTTTCCCTCTAGTCATTTAAACCCCAGCATCTATGGCAAATGAAAATGATTCTTCCAAAATACAGTTTTGTATTTTTGAAAACTCCTGAGCATCTTTTTTCCTCCAGATGAAATAATTATGTAATGGAGTGCTTTGAGGCATGACTGTAATGTTGTATTACTAAAAAAAAAAAAAAAAAAATTCAAAACAGTTACCTCAGAAGGCTGCAAGTGACTTATTTCAGCAATGCTGCTGCATTTATGCAAAACATTTCTGGAACTTCTCTTTCCAAGTGTTCCCTCAGTGGGTTTATCAGCTCAGGAGGAAATCAGTCTCCTTGCTTTCCTGTCCTACCTTATCTTTGACCCCCATCAGCATTACCCATTTTGATCTCCCACCTGAACTACCACATTTGATTCTGAATGGCTTCAATGACTAAAACATCAACTCCATCTTGTCAGAGGACAAAGACTTGCCCCATTTAAGGATATACAGCCAAGTATTCTAGAGCAGCAGTCCCCAACCTTTTTGGCACCAGGGACCAGTTTCATGGAAGGCAGTTTTTTTTTTTTTTTCACAGACGGCAGAGAAGAAGGATGTTTTGGGATGATATGAGCACATTCCATTTATTGTGTACTTTATTTCTAATCTAATGCTGCCACTGATCCAACAGGATCAGCACCAGTCCATGGCCTGGAAGTTAGGGACCCCTCTTCTAGAAACATTTCTAACAGAGGAAGTTACAGATTGTTTACAACAAAAACAGTATTTATGTAAATATATGGAGTAAGGAGATAGCTGCCCAACGTAGTGGGACAACACTTAAATTGAATAGCTGTGGTAATATTTCTAAGTCAGTCGCATTATTACATTGTATTTTTCAAGCCATTACTCTCCTTGATCCAGTTTTCATTTGATACCCAACCTGAAAGACAGCACCCTAGACTATCTACTCTTAGACTCTACTCACAGTTCAAGTATAGTGAGGTTACTTTGCAGTTAGATGTTAACTTTTGGATACACAGCATTAACAACTCATAGTCATTCAATCTAGATTCTATATAAATGTCTGAATCTTTTAAATTTGTACTTATCTGACATTTCAGTATTGTTAGAACACTAGCCATCCTCTCACTCCTCTCTCATGGATTTTACTATTTATTTTTATTCCTCCCAAGTTAATACTCTCCTCCTGAACATGTAACCTTTCCCTAGTTTGAGAAGACATACATCCAAGGGCTGTGAGAATATTTTTCGACTCTTTACTCTTAACATGTAAAGGAAGAACCAGTCTCTGTCAGTATATTTATTTCAACAGTCCCCTTGAGTTTACTTCTCACTCAGCTTATTTAGTGGTGGCTCCTTTGCTAATGCCCAAGAATAAGAACTGTAAAGAACAATACATTCCCCCTCGTTACCCAGCTTTCTTCAGAAACACCTAGTCACCACCTAGTCTTGTACCCACTCAAGAGCCTGCTTGGTGTGGATGAAATTACTTTCACTTTCCCAGGAATCATGCCCTAAGGTTGGTCCCATTTCATTTTCTTTACACTAACATCTACTTTCTTCACATTAACATCTATTTTCCAATACTGTCATGCCTCCCTTATAGGCAGCTTTTCCCTTTTTGTCAACTTCAAGTGGCTAAAGATACACACTATGAGGTCCATCCCTCCTAGGAGGGGTGATGTGCTCCCTGCACACACACAACCCCAATCCCAGCTAAATTTTCATGTTCAGGAAATAGGTGGGGTATCAGGCCTGCTGCACAGAGAAACCGAAACTTTTCCCTGAACATGGTCTTTCCCATATTATTTCCAGTCAGGAACTCTGAATTCTGACTGTACAAAGATTTCCACTCACTCATTGATTAAGATTTAATAAGTAAATCTTTCATCTAGCTGAGAGATCCTAGACTCTGGTTCCCGCTCTGTCACTTGTAAACACACAAGATTAGTTTGTAAAAGCAATCAGAACATCTCTAACTTCTAAGATCCTATTCTAGGTCTTCAATAAGCGTTACCTTAATGAAGTTAGTAGCACTTACCTGTTCCTTTCCCATCCCACCCTATTCCTGTTTAGTTTTAGATGGGATCCACGGTTTTGGCTGACAGATTTTCTTCCCAGAGTCCCGATTCAGATCTCACTGACGGTTAGAAATGGGTCCCGATTCCAGACTGGGATCAATTCCCGGCTGGGACCTTGCTTGCATGGAGTATCGGTCGAATAGTGTGGTGGTGGTAGGAGCCAGAAAGGAAACCCTGTCGGCTCCGGCTCTCGGCTGGGATCCTGGCTCCAGGCATGACCCAGGGGGTCGGGTCAGCCCCAGGTCGGGTTCGGAGCAGGTCCAGGTCTCACCTTGACGCAGTCGACGGGGTACATCACGCAGTGCTCCAGGATCCCTGCCACGGCGCCCGCCACCATGTGCGTGGTGACAGTGGTTCCAGCCGGCAGCGCCTCGTAGTCCGGGCCGGAGTCCGGATCCTGTCGTACAGGGGGCCTGCAGGCCCCGGCCTCCCCGCCGCTGGCCCCCCGGCCCACGCCCCGCTGCAGCCACCCGTCCAGCAGCGCCGACTCCCCGGGGCTCCGCCCCGGCCCAGCCGCCGGCCCCCCCGCCACACCGCCAGCACCCCGCCCCTCCAACTCCATCCACCCGGGCCAGCTGCGGCGCCCACCCTCGCCACCGCCGCCACTGCCGCCGCCGCCCCCCAACCCCGTCGCGTCTGCCTCAGGCGCGGCCCAGAGAGCCCGGGGCCTCCGGCTCCCGCTTGGCCCCGAGGACACGCCCCTCAGTCAGCCATTGGTGCAGCCGCCAAGTTAGCTCCGCCCCCTGGTTTACGTAAAAAAATATGTCTGTGGTATTAGTGAAGTTGCCTGTCATTCCTTCGCCCCGCGGCGTTGCTACCGCTTAGATCCCACCCCTTCCCCTTTGATCTTGGAAGCTTCTTGTTTATTGGCCATTTGATTGGCTAACATGTAAGATCAACCCGCCCCCTGACTTTTCTGGAGGGCGGGAGAAACTTAAGGCTGAACTTTGATAGGCTCAACCACCCTTGATGCTTTGACCCCGGCCATTGGCTAGCATCACGTCGGAATCTGATTGGCTACAGGAAGAGGGCGAAGCGCCCACGGGCTATCGAGGCGGAATTTGGGCCCCAGACTGGCGCCGGTGGAGCTGTGTGCGCTGAAGGCTGCATCGCTTTGGGGGAAGGGGAGGGGGAAGCGGGAAGAGGGAGGGCGGTACTCGGCCTTCAAGGTCAAACCGCTGACTGGTGCCGTTAAGATCCGCGCTCAAGCGCCTGCCCCGAATCCCTAGACTCGCAGGTCGCGTGCAGGCTGGTGGCCCTGGCGCGAGAGCTGTATTCCCGCGGGATGTCGGGCTGACGTGGGGCGGAGCCGGCCTGGGCTTGGCATCCCCTGGCGTGGCCCACCGGCCTGTCAGGAAAGCTGTTGCAACATGCAGGCGGCGGCCGGTTAAACTCTTGTCAGGTCGGGAGTGTTGTTCCTGTGGGCCATGAGCGGGCACACTCCTGAGGGCTCGGTGCTCCTCAGGCCCCAGAGTCACCCAGTAAACCCCGCAGTACTTGAGCGAATGAGTTGGGAGACCTGCTGACGTTAGACCCTGAGCCTGGCCGAGGACTGAGGCCGGGAAGAGAGCTGTCGACGTCGGGGCGGGATGATTCAGAGACAAAGACAGGTGGGGAGGCTGGGCAGGAGGCAGCTGCTGCCCAAATACAGCAGGAAAGTGCGTCAAATAGGGGAAGCTTGTCCCTAAACTGACTCACTGATGAGCCCCCTTCCTGGTGACGATTCCTTTGTTTTAAGACGGCTCTCCTCGAAGACAGGTGGGCTGGAGTCTCAGAGGGACGCTTATGGTTAAAGAGCAATGTCAGCAGTCCCCAGCCTTGAGCATCACGTGGGCCGTGAGGATACATAGGTGGTGCTTTGCTATGGCTTCAGGCTGGGTTGATGAACACAGGCTTTCCGCACTCCGTCTGCCCGGCTTCAGTAACCCTTCACTGGATCGTGTTTGCACACGTTTCTCCAGCGTTTCCAGATAGGTCTCTACTCCCACGTTTAATGAAATGATGATGTAATTGAAAACTTAAAAAAAAAAAAATGTGTTTCTAGCTTTTGCTTAGATAAGCGGTTTTTCTTTTTCTCTTTAAAGCTTAGCCCTTTTCTGGGCCTCCAAGTTTTTTATTTATTATTTAACAAACTTACTTATTTTCTTCCTATTCAGCAATAGCTGTTTACCCTTTGGATCTTGACCTTTTGAAAAATAATGAAACTGCAAATCCTCATCCCTGCACCTCTGACCCTGTGCACACAAAATTTTGCCTATAATTTCTGAGTTTGCAGAGTCCCTAAAAGTGACTTGTGGACCCCCTAGGGGTCCATTAACTTCAAGTTAAGAAGCCTGGGTTTCATAAAAAAGAAACCCACTCAATCCTGCTAGGGTACTAATTCCCTTAACTGCCAAACTGCTCTACTAATGAGCTATACCTGCCAAGTCCTTTCTCTTAAGCCCTACATTTTTGCTCTTTTAATCTGTGGTCACCTTTCCAAATCCAATGGTCTTTTTCTTATTCCCATTTATCTTCACTAAGAGGTAACACTTGCCCATCATTGACCCATCACTCACTGAAATCTTGTCCTTGTTTCAGGAGACACTGCTCTACCCTTTAGACTTCTGACTCTCCTACACTTTTCTACCCACTAAGGGGGAACATTCCTAAAGGTTTAAATACTTCCTATTCATCTAATACTTTAGAGAACTTCACTATCCCAAATCTGTTTTCCTCGTTGGAGCCCTATCTATAGTTCCCTTATTGCATATCTTGTAAGTGAAAGTTCCATGTGAACATTCAGTAAATATTTATTGGGTACCAACTCTGCCTGGCACTGTATTTGAAACTGGTGATACAAGATAGAGTCCATGCCTTCATGGAGCTTACTTTTTAATGGAGAGGGAGGGATAAGCCGTTAAAAATATTGGTTAGCCCTAGATACTATGCTGATAACTAAAGTAGGGAATTAGGATAATGTGTGACTGGGTGGCTACATTTGTATGACTAGGAAAGGCCTTTCTGAGGAGGTAACACTATGGTATTCCCTGATGGCTCAATGGTAAAGAATCTGCCTGCAATGCAGAAGATCCAGGTTCTATCCTTGGGTCAGGAAGATTCCCTGGAGAAGGGAATGGCAACCCACTCCAGTATTCTTGCCTGGAGAATCCCATGGATGGAAGAGCCTAGCAGGCTACAGTCCATAGGGTCGCAAAGAGTTGGACATGACTGAGTGACTAACACTATGGTAAGTTCTGAATGACAGGCAGGAGCTCATGATGGGCTCAGAGAAGGGGATTCCGGAAGAAACTGTAGGTGCAACAATCCTAAGGTGAGAACAAGGTTGGTATACAAAGGAACAGAAAGGTCAACGTGGCTGGAGCATGGTTGGGGATGGGAGAGAGTGATAGAAGATGAGGTTGGAAAGATAGGTGGAGGGTGAATATCCACTTTAATTTCTGATTTAACGTATCCAAAGAATTGATGCTTTTAAACTGTGGTGTTGGAGAAGACTCTTGAGAGTCCCTTGGACTGCAAGGAGATCCAACCAGTCCATCCTAAAGGAAATCAGTCGTGAATATTCACTGGAAGGACTGATGCTTAAGCTGAAACTCCAATACTCTGGCCACCTGATGCAAAGAACTGACTCATTTGAAAAGACCCTGATGCTGGGAAAGATTGAAGGCGGGAGGAGAAGGGGACGACAGAGGATGAGATGGTTGAATGGCATCACTGATTCTATGGACATGAGTTTGAGTAGGCCCCAGGGTTTGGTGATGGATAGGGAAGCCTGGTGTGCTGCAGTCCCTGGGGTCACAGAGAGTCGGACACGACTGAGCGATTGAACTGACTTACTGATTCCAAACTCAGCTTTTCCGCTCCCCACAACAACTAATTCCTCTGTAGTTTTTCACTTCTATCCTATCAGACCCAAGTTGGGAGTCCTTCTTGATTGCTTCAGAATAATTATTCTGAAATGTCTTTGTTGTTGTTCATACTGTCCTTTTCCTTCCAAATGACAGTATATTTTCCCAGTGTCTGATCACTTTACGTATACATTGTGATAACCTTTGAAAGACCTCCCTCCCTCTGGGGTCTCCTGGCTTCACCAGTATTTTGATTCTTCTCCTCCTAAGGACATGGTAAAATTGTTTTTCCTACCTCCTTGAAGACAGGCATTGCTATGGGGTTTGCTTGAAAAGGAAAATGTGAGAGAAGTGTAAGAACCACACACCTCCCCTTGCCACCCGACTGGTGATATTCAGATGGTAGAGGCACCATCAGGCTGGGATCCGGGTGAGGATGATGAAGCAGTCACTTACTTGCCACCCTCTTCCTTCTAGATGAACTTTCAGCATGAGCAAGAAAGAAATATCTGTGATTTTAAAGTAGATTTTAGGACTATTACATACCATAGCATAAGCTAGCCCAGCACTTCTCAAACTTTAGTATTATTCACTAAAGAATTTGTAGAAATGCCACATTATAATTCTGTAGGTCTGGGTGGGGCCTAAGATTCTGCATTTCTAACAAGCTCCCAAGTGATTCTGATGCTGTTTTGAGACCCTGGGCCACACTTCAAATAACAAGGACCTTATCCATCCTAACTCTGATATACCCTCTCATCACATCTCTACATACTGTATCCTACATCTCACCAGCACTAAACTCTCCTAGAAAACAAATTAGCAAACAGACAACTTTCTTGGTGATATTCTTTATAAACCCTCAATAACTTCCCACACCTGCAACTCTTCAGTCGAGCACCGTAGAATCTTATATTCTTAGGACACTTGTTTTCCCTATGCTCTCTTCTACCTCCTGTCATTTTCTGTGTTAATCTGTGAGACCACTTGTTTTCTTTAGTAATAAATATTTCAAGTTTTAGCTTGGGCACGTGGCTTCTCAGCAGCTTTCCCCCAGTTTCTCTTGCAGCTAGCTTTGTATGTGTGACTAATTTCTGGCGAGTGGGATGTGTGTGTAATTGATTTGAAACATCTGGGTTCTGCCTTTAAAAGGAAAGAGTCTGTCCCCTTTGAATATTTTCCTCATTTTCTCCCTTCCAGTCATAGAATACAGACCCAGAAGATGTCAACCATTTTTGGTCACAAGGACAAGGCCTGCCTTAGCAGGTGGCAGAGCAAGAGGCAGAGAAAACCTGCTGCCTTAGTGCTCTGGACTACACGCTCTGTTACAGGAGAGATCTTGTTCATGAAGTTGCTGTTAGCCTGAGTCTTCATCATAACTGATTTATATCTTCCCTAGAATGCATTTTGCTCTTTGTTCTTATAAAAATCTCATCTTGAAGGTCTAAAACAGGTCCTACTACTACTTACATTACTCTCTTTTCCTGAATTTCTGTTGTTCATGACCAGACATGAAGTATGAGAATAATATAGAACGGGATTGATTCTGGCAGCCACACTTGAAAATAAGACTGATTTCTCTACAGTTACTGAAAGGGAAATTGATTCTTAAATTATCAAGAATAGACCATAAGAGCTCTAGGAATTCAGAGAGGGGGCAATCAGTAAGGACTGAAGGGTTGAGAAGATAGAGTTATATATTTTATCAGTTTCCAACTGGGGAATGTGTACAGGAAGACTTTCCAAAGGGTATGTGGGGAACAGTATAAGGGAATCGATTTGTTGTTCCACATCTCTCCTAAAACTAACCTTCCTGAGAAAGCAAATGAGGAACTTCTCCTTTCCTTCCTCCCATTTCTCAGTCTGTCCTTCCGCTATATGAAAGACAAGAGTGCCTTTGCCCACCAACCTTCATCTTGTTGGAATTCATTGCCCTGGTGCAGAAAAACCTCCATGTAGCCAACAACGGAAAGAGTGTCTTCTTTTGGAACTTTAGTTACATCATCCTTTAAGCAATAAACTGTCTCTCTTTGCACATTTTTTTTTTTTTCAGATGGTGGTAGTTACTATCACAACATTTTAAAAAAATGTTTTCTACTAAATGATCTTATTTATAAAAGAAAAAAAGGAAAAATCACTTATTTTGATCAGTCTAAGAAACAAACCTAATATCATGCCTGGCTCACAGGCAAAGCACCCCCAAATTACTTTAGCTTCACTGGTTCTTATCCAGTAGGAAGTTTTAGTTCATTTTGTACTGAAGATGAAATAGACACCAGATAAAATTATTTGATACAGTAAATATGTATTATTATTTGGGCACAAATCTCACTGCCACTCATTTTTTTGCCTTCATTTATGAATTTCTATTATATCCTTATTATTTTGACAGAAACATGTTGTAAATTGTGTAAATAATTCCCCTAAACAATTATTTTTACACCATTTTGTAAACTGTACCTACTAGTCATATAATACCTTCTCCTTTTTGCTGTTTATTTTCACAAAATAGATAAAACTGCATTCTTAAAAGCATCTACTTATGTACTTGGTAAAACAAAAGTGTTCCCAAAATAATATAATCTAAGATATAATACCCTGAACTTTTGGAAACCATTTCATTTAATTACAAGTAATATCTCCATCTCAGACGGTGACATGTTCTTTTAATTCTGTCAAATGTATAATTTTAAACTTGTTTAAATCTTGAAATAACAAACCTGTATATAATATTTTTATTATACCAATTTCTGCCTATCTGAAATGTTTTCTTATAGCACTTTAACGTGACCTAAATAATAGAAGTAGGTCTTTATTCACAACAAGAAAAATCATGAAACACATTTTTAAGGGGTTTTCATCTCCAACACCAAAATGCCTCTAACTAAAAGAGAAATAAGAAAAGTTAGTAGTCATTTGATAAACCTTTTTATTTCCAGAAATTGAAAAAGTGATTACTCAAATGAGTAACACATCCTTTTTCAAATGAGATGGTTTCTAATCCTTTAACAAATTTTAAGGATATAGAAAAATGTGACAAGTATTTGGCAAAATCCCATTTATTTATCTGTATAAAAATGTTCTTTGGTACTACCTATAATAACAAAATATAGGAATAGAATTAGTGATGACCTCTATCTCACTTTCCCAAAAAAATAATAGCCATCTAATGATCCAGGATGTAGTTTAAAATGTTTTTAAACCCCCATTCACCTATTATTAAGTGGTACAGGCCAATAAACTTTTACTTTTTATGTAGTTATTTATCAGCAGATGGGAAGCCCCATCAGGAGGAGTATCTTTCTTTTTTCTGCTGTAACAGTATTTTCAGAATAGCTTAGTACCTGAAACACTGTAAGAATTTGGCAGAATTTATTTAAAATAATAATGAATGAGACACTCACAGATCTTGGGCCTCAGCTTCTATTTCTCCCCTTAGGTGGTAGCAATGACGCATCCAGTAAGTTCCAGTTCCTTCACCCCTCAGCCCTACTAGGTGTCCTGCAGTTGTAGCCAGAGATACCACACAACCGGGTGCTAGCAAAGCTCATCCTTTTCCTGCTGCTGCTGCTAAGTCACTACAGTCATGTCCGACTCTGTGTGACCCCATAGACGGCAGCCCACCAGGCTCCCCCATCCCTGGGATTCTCCAGGCAAGAATACTGGAGTGGGTTGCCATTTCCTTCTCCAATGCATGAAAGAGAAAAGTGAAAGTGAAGTCGCTCAGTCTGTCCGTCTGTTAGCGACCCCATGGACTGCAGCCCACCAGGCTACTCCGTCCATTGGATTTTCCAGGCAAGAGTACTGGGGTGGGGTGCCATTGCCTTCCCTGCATCCTTTTCCTAATCATGGCCTTAATTCTGGGAAGATGACTTGTAAGCAACAAGCTCAAAAGAGAATACAGAAATCAGGACTGGAAAATGAGCCCTGCCGTTACTTTGTAAGAGTTTACTAAAAGATAGATTGTGAGTTCTTCCTCCCTTTCCATTCCTTTCTTTCCTCTCTTACCAGTGGTCACCCTGAGGACTTACCAGACATGCAAATTTCTAGACCTACCCTGGACCTATCAACTCACATCTCTGGGAATGAAGCATGGACGTCTGCATTTTCCCTACAGGTTATTCATACTGAGAAATACTCCTTTGTTATCACCAGGGCACAAAGAGTCACACACGACTGAAGCGACTAAGCATATCACCCTACTAGTTTTAAACATCCAGATGATGCTTGTTTTGTAGACTAACGTTATAGTCTCAGCAGGGTCAGTAAAGCTTAATAGTACTAGCCAGTTCACATATTCTTTCAAATGATACATGTCAGTCCCTGAACTAGGTGCTTAGGGTACAAAGATGAATAACCCTAGATATGGTCTCTTTTCTGGTGGAGTCTACGAAAGAGTTGACTCATTGGAAACGACTCTGATGCTGGGAGGGATTGTGAGCAGGAGGAAAAGGGGACGGCAGAGGATGTGATGGCTGGATGGCATCACTGACTCAACAGACGTTGAGTTTGAGTGAACTCCAGGAGTGGGTGATGGACAGGGAGGCCTGGCGTGCTGCAATTCATGGGGTCGCAAAGAATCTGACACAACTGAGCAACTGAACCGAACTGAACTGAACTTAGGGTCTACTGAAGAACACAGGCATTAACCAGAGGCTCACAAATGTAAAATTATAACTGGGTTGTATGCTGTGAAGGGAAAACACAGGACACACTGAAAGTCTATGTTAGAGGGACTCGAATAGGGTTATGTTACACAGGGAAAGTGGCATTTAAAATAAGATCGTAAAAATAAGAGTTAAGCCGAATCAGATGGGGAGCAGTAGAAGAGGTAAAGGAGGCAGAACTTTCTGGACAAAAAGACTATTAAATTGCAGAAGAACTGTAGTGAGAGGTTTAGGCCAGTATTTGAGGACTAGAGGAAGCATAAACTGAGATGCAGTCTGGGAGGTAAATTAGGGGCCAGATCATGAGAGGCTTTGAAAGTCATTTTAAAGGTATCAGTTTATATCTTCAGAACTGTAGGATCTCATTTTGAGTTTAAATTAGATAACATCAAATTTTGCATTTTGAAAAGGTCATTTTGGCTGCTGTGGAGAAAGATTGAGGGCAGCAACCCTAGAAGTGTTGTTACTGTTATTTTATGGATACAAAATGAGCTTTAATGAACATAACTTCCTCAGGGTCACACAGCTAGGAAAGTTGTGAAACCAGCTTTCAAACACTTACCTGCCTGACATCAGAGTATAAACTTAGGCACACAGTGCTGCCTTTCTAGATCAAGGTAATAAATCCCAAAATAGTTAATTACAATCATTTAAAAAAGGAAGAAACCAAGAAACTTCTCTCTGACTCATCCTGACATTGCCTTGGTCATGAATGTCAGAGATGAAGGAGGGAGCATAGGGTAGCTGAAGTTCCGTGACTCAATCCAAACTTCAGTTACCTTATCTGTAAAATGGTAATAATAATAATATGTACTTAATTGTTTCAGGATTCAATCAAAAAAGAATGTTAAATTCTTACTATACTATCAACTAGTTAGAACCCAACAAATATTGATTAT
This sequence comes from Oreotragus oreotragus, assembly GCA_006410675.1. Lineage (NCBI taxonomy): Eukaryota > Metazoa > Chordata > Mammalia > Artiodactyla > Bovidae > Oreotragus > Oreotragus oreotragus. The sequence continues at coordinate 55,469 of SJYX01021566.1, read as the reverse complement.
TATTAATACTATTATAACTATTATTACTTACTTTTCTTTATGACTGCCCATTCACCCATTGCAGAAATCGATAGCATCATGTTATCTAACTGCTGCTGCTGCTGCTGCTGCTAAGTCGCTTCAGTCGTGTCCGACTCTGTGTGACCCCATAGACGGCTGGATTCTCCAGGCAAGAACACTAGAGTGGGTTGCCATTTCCTTCTTCAATGCACGAAAGTGAAAAGTGAAAGTGAAGTCGCTCAATCGTGTCCGACCCTCAGCAACCCCATGGACTGCAGCCTTCAAGGCTCCTCCGTCTATGGGATTTTCCAGGCAAGAGTACTGGAGTGGGGTGCCATTGCCTTCTCCATGTTTCTAGACTAGAGCACCAAATTTGGGATATCTCACAAATAAGCCTGACAATATTATATGCTGACTTCTGTGTCATGTGTGACCTCAATTAATATACGAAATTTGTATCGTAAAGACTAGATTTAAATATTTTTAATTTCTTAAGTAAAATGGCTAAAATTGCAAAACTTTCCTTGAATATTATCAGAGAATGTAAACTGTCTGTTGTCCTTGACATACAAAGAAGATAAACTATCAGCAGGGAATGACACTTGGGTTATTTATCTAAGTAGATGTGATATATTTTTAATGCTCTATGGTGCTGAATCCTTTATAAATATGGGGTATCTTTTCAAAGCAAGCAACTAGCCACAGTTATGGCGGCAACAAACATTATCAACAGTATAAATATCATCATTAGCGGAAAACAGCAGATGTGGGCCTCAACCTATGAACCTTAAAGCCCTGAATTATGTGTCATTTTCCTGGCTGTTTTCCAGGTTCTATTTTCCTTTTTTACTCTTTTTATCAAAGGTACACCTCTGACCTTATTGCCTGGTCCATGTTTGCCTTATCCAATGTGCATTTCCTCATTGCCTTAGTAGTTTAGACCAGGGTGGTACCAATGAGGTTAGTGAGAAATGGCTGCTCCTGAATACATTCGTAAGGTAGCACCAACGGGCTTTTCTATGGACTGAGTGGGGAGTGGGTATGAGAGTAAGAAAAAGATTAAGAATAACTCCAAAATTTGGGGCCTGAGCATATGGAAGAATGGAGTGTTTTTTATGCCTTTACTAACATAGAATATCATCAAACATTTAATCTTTCCCAGATTGGTAGCTGAGAAAATGGTATTTAATATAATTTCCCCCTACATTTTAATTGTGAAAATTATCAAACATACAGCACATTGAAAGAAGAGTAACCCCTTTCATACTGATTTTAACAATTAAGGATATTTTTTAGCTCAAATAATTGGCTATCCAGAGATAGAATGGAATTCAGGTTTCACTGGACTCAGTAACTTAACCATGTCATCAAGAATGTCATTAATAAACTTTTTATTTGCTCCAGCAAATATGTCTCTTTACCTGGAATTAGGCTGTGTGACCACTCCTGAAAGCAACTACTGCTGCTAAGTCGCTTCAGTCGTGTCCAACCCTGTGCGACCCCATAGACGGCAGCCCACCAGGCTCCCCTCGTCCCTAGGATTCTCCAGGCAAGAACACTAGAGTGGGTTGCCATTTCCTTCTGCAATGCATGAAAGCGAAAAGTGAAAGTGAAGTTGCTCAGTCATGTCCGACTCTTAGCGACCCCATGGACTGCAGCCTACCAGGCTGCTCCATCCATGGGATTCTCCAGGCAAGAGTACTGGAGTGGGGTGCCATCGCCTTCTCCACCTGAAAGCAACAGCTGTGGCCAAAGAATGGGACTTTGCCCATTACCTTAGGCCTGGCTTGCATGTCCCACTCCTAGAGCCAGGATGGAGTCAGAATCCCCAAATTCACATGGCCTATTGAAGGTGCCCACACTTAAATAAAATCAGAATGGAAACCAAGAGAAGGAGATTAATATCCCTTCTCCCCATCCCTTCACCCCAAGTACTGTGGGCATTTTCAACAGCATTCCACCTCCCCAGCTGATATTTCTGAAGAGCCTTTCATTTCTGTGAATGACTTGTGGCACTGATTTCCTGTGTTTGTTAAATTTTCAGTCATCCTACTTGTTAATTCACTTCCTACAGTTGCTGTCCTCTTTTTGCACTGCTAGGCCATCGTTTTTCAAAGTACTCCAACACATGGCTATAGTGTTATTAGACTTTTACTGAAGGTTCAGGGTTGTGGAGAGGATTATAATGTATCACAGAACTCAAAGATGAGTTCTAGATGTCAATGCTATTATTTGAAATTTCCCTGACCACCTTGTCTTGAAGACTAGTGATTTTAAAATATGTCTGCAAATTGTTGATACTTCCCCCTTCAAAAAGTGAAGCCTAACTGCCCCACCTTTGAATGTGGACTGAGAGTGACTAGCTTTTAACAAATAACATGTGGCATAGGTGAAGATATGTGATTTCTGAGGCTAGGTCATAAAAAGAAAAAGCTTCTACCTGGCACTCACATTATCCTTCTCTCTCAGGTCACTCTGGGAGAAGCCAGCTGCCACATCATGAAGACATCCAAGGATCCCAGGAAAGGGTCCAAGTGAGAAGCCACAGAGGCCTCCCGCCAACAGACAGCATCGACTTGCCAGCCATGTAAGTATGCCATTTTAGCAGGATATATGGCAGTGCCAGTTAAGATATCAGATGACTAGAATCCCAGCTAACATCTTGATCGTAGCCTCTGAGACCCTGAGCCAAACTGCTTCTAAATCCCTGATCCACAGAAACTGGGAGAGATAATTTATTATATAACTATAAACAAACAATATAGGGACTCTCTTGGGCTGCTCTCTCCTGTCTTGTTTGCCACCACCTTGCACAAGTCCCTCATCTTTCATTTCATTTTTTTTCTTTAGCAGAGCTCCCCAAACCAAGTCTCTGGGGGGAATGCTCAAAATTTGTGTTTTATTTGGAGAGTAATTGAAGTCTTCTTGGTCTAAACCTCTCCCATCTACAGTAAGCCCAGGGGATCCCACTTTCCCTGATCAAACATACCCATTATCATCCAAAACCTACAGATTCTGTCTTCCTACCAGGCCAACTGATACCAGGGCCACTCAAACAGCTGCCAGCTTTTAAAACAATTGTTCTTGCCCTAATAGAAGTATGCATGAGCATAGTGCTACAGGAGCAGACAGGAAGCACATCAGCTGACTGGGGGAGCTCACAGAGAGAAGGTGACACTGAGCTGAGCTTTGAGGAGTTCATTTAGTAGAGAAGTGAAAGACAGTCATTTACACAGAAGTAATAACAAGTGCAAAGGCTCAGAGGTAAGAAAAGGCATAATTCTGAGAACTGTAAATATGTCAGGGTGGTATGTGAGAATACCTGTTGAGTAGCCTGGATGATATTGGATGTTAGATCATGTCAGGCATTTTAAGCCAAGACAAGAGCAGCCTGGCAGCCTACAGTCCATGGGGTCGCAAAGAACTGGACACGACTTAAGCACACATCAGTTAGGAGACCACAGCTAACAGAATCCCCTGATTCAACATAAGAACAATAATGAATTTAGTGTCTTAAATAATAAGTCCATAAATAGGGCTTCTCCCATGTTTTTTCTATATTTCTATTCTGTTATTCCCCCCTACCCCGATGGTTGTAGTCATCTTATGATGACTACAGCGGTTCCAGGTATCCTTAAGATTATTTCCGGAGGTAGAAAAGGGCCCTTTTCTTCTCTCTCTCATTATGTAAAGTTTTAATTTGTTTTAAGATGGAGGAAATCTTCCCCCAAAATGTCTTTCATCCTCCTCCCATTCCTCCCAACACCTGGCTTCCCTTTAGCTAGAACTGTACCATATGCCAGGGCTCAATACTTGGTAAAGGAATAGGCCACTATGATTGATACAGACCAGTCACAGTTTACTCTCTAGTGCTGAGGTGGGAGCTAGCACTCTTGAAACATGTAGCCAAGCATAGCAGTGTGGTTACTAGAGTAAAATTGGGATTCTGTTTAACAAGGTAGAATAGAGGTCATTGGTGTTTTGGGTAGAGTCAGCAGAATCTGCCACACTATGCCAAGGAATTTGGGCGGGAAACCACAGAACGATTTTAAAACAGGATATAGCATGATTCTATTTCACTATGTCAGAATAGAAGGGTACTCAAGTGGGGCATGGGTCTTTGGAGGTAGGGTGCCCAGTTAGAAGATTTCAGCAGATGATATTAGAGAGAATTTTAGGTCTTTGAATTAGGAACACCCAGTGACTAACTGGATGGAATGGGAAAAGGAAGTAGAAGGAATAGATTTAAGAATGACTTGCAGATTTCTGCTTGGGTGAATCACAGGGTATTTCATCAAAGTTGGGAATATGCATGGAGGAAGTTTGGGTGGATAAGGTGATGAGTGGAGCGACAGTGAATTTGGTCTTGGACAATAAAGTACCTATAGGACACATCAGGAGAGATCAGTAAATTTGGAGGGGATAGCAAAGACCACATTAAACTCCATTAGAGGTTAGGGCAGGATGAAGTGTGGAATGAAGGAGAATTGATGAGAAATTAAGCTAAGCATACAACTAACACATAGTGTGGGGCTGGTTTGACTGATTTTGCTTAGGGCTAGGTAGAGACAAGGACATCTTGAGAAAACTGCAAATTTAATTGTAGACAAGCCTTTAAAAGCAGTTAAAAACCTGTTTTGAAATGCCTATTTCTATAATTTGTTTCAACATGTTGAATTACAGCAAGTGAGATGGAGAAATGATCTCAACCCATTTATTTGGCCTACTGACTGGAAACCTCAGAACTCAGCCCTGTAAGCTGTTAATCAAATAAGCACTGCAGGCTTTTGTAAAGAATCATGCTTTACAAATGCTTGAAGACAGTATTGGGATTAAAATGTAGGTTTCTTTTCTGCTTTTTAAATTGTATTTATTTATTTTGGGGTGCACTAGGTCTTCGTTGCTGTGCATAGGCTTTCTCTAGTTGCAGTGAGTGGGGGTTAGTCTCTAGTTATGGTAAGCAGGCTTCTCACTGGGACGGCTTCTGTTGTTGCAGAGCACAGGCTCTGGAGCCCGAGGCCTCAGTGACTGTGGCACACAGGCTCAGCTGTCTTGCGGCATGTGGAAACTTCCCAGACCAGGGTCAAAGCCCTGTCCCCTGTACTGGCAGGCAGATTGTTAACCATTGGACCACCAAGGAAGTCCTCTTTTCTGTTTTGTAACAGTAGTTATGAAATGTAAATTTAGAAGATGTTTGAATGCACCATCAAGTTCTAATAGTTCATCAACCATACACATTAAGTACAGTTTAAGACATAAATAGGCATTTTATTTCTGCTCAAAAACACTCACTCCACTTTAGTGGAATACTGGAATTTGAAATATACATAAATTAGATTTATAACTGCATAGTTAGTAGCCAACTTCAAGAATTAAAAAAAAAAAGCCAAAACATTTGTTGAATTTTCCCCACATCTATCTTTTTCCAGGCACCAAACTGGGCTCTAGAACAATAAAAACCACTTGACGTTTGTATATTTTTGTGATTAATCCTAACTTTACACAATTATTCTACTCTGTAGTTTCTAGGGGCCTGGATAAAATATAAAACTTGAAGCAGAGTAAGGAATGAGGGACAAAGAAGAAAGGTGAGAACTGAAGCAAGCTAGGAAACTCAACCAGGTTGGGAAGGTAATGGAAGAAAAAAGAAACAATCACAAGAGACTGAATATACAAACTGGATAATGGTCAGATCACAAATGACAATTAAAACTCTGACCCACAATCAGCAATCAGCTCAGCAATCAATCTCTGCAGCAATCAGCCCAGAATTCTTATGACTGGTCAGTGACTGTCAGCTTCCCTAATTTTTGCTCTGCTCTTCCAACTCAGGACCAATTGGAGAAAATCAAATATGCTCCACTAAAACAATCACGTAAGATGCCATACTTCTAGTGAGCCTGCCTCCAGCTTCCCCATGCCAGTACTCTCAAATCAGTGCATACATGAAATCTTCCCTTTTTGTTTTTTACCTTAAACTTTGCCACTCCCCTGACAGTCTTTGGTTCTCTGCCAGATGCCACGTGATAGTGAATGACTGCCTTGTTTTATTAGGCATAGAATAGCCTCTTTGTTCTCATTTGGGTGGTCTTCCTTTATTCCCACAGTCATTCATTCACTTATTTGTCATATATGAATCATATTTTGTGTGCCAGGGAGTGTCCAACATTGCTGTGGAAGCAGATAGTCCTTGCCCTCAAGGATATCCTGTCTATTGGGATAGATACATACATAAATATAACTAACTCAACGTGGTAAGTGAAACAGTAGGCATCTATAAAGGAGGTGTAGATAAGTAAGGCTTTTAGGGAAAGTGACCCTGAAATCGAAGGTAAGGGACGAGGCTGAGTTATCTGGCAAAGAGGATCAAGGCAGGTGGAGGCGAGAGGTGGAGGAGACAGAAACCGGAGGTGTGCGACTGGAGCATAAAAAGGGAGGTGAGCAGTGCGAAGAGGCTGCATCGGCAAGTCGTGGACGGCCATGTGTGTGCCACGTTTGTAAGGACTTGGACTTCATCCTGTCCAAGCGGTTCCCTCCTGGAAATGAGAGGAACCCCTGATATAACCAAGACAGAAAAGCAACATTCGAGAAACATCCTTGTGTGTATCACCGTAAGGTCCGGGACGGCAGGGACACAGCCGCTCGTAATGTCTGGCTCACAGTAGACATTCGCTGAATGTTGGATGAATGGATATAAGTGCTTCGGTGTAGTCATCATTGTCCCCAGTTTATGTTTTTT